>JAODOY010000004.1:116965-172640 GCA_025399855.1 Forbesichthys papilliferus | reverse complement strand
CACATATTGCAATTTGTACAACCAGTCTAGTCTCTTTGCTTCTGGATCAATTACTCTGAATGTGTACTTTTTTATTGTACAGTTTGTACACAGTAAAGTAGACTCTACAGACAGGGTTTGGTACCCATGGTCTTATCTAAGCCCAACAGAGTTGTACTGTCAGCAGACAGGGTTAATCGTTTATCTGGGCAGTGTGATCCACACCTTGCAGTCCCTGGGACATGGCTCTCATGGGAAAGCACTGTCCGTTTTAGACGCCTCATGAATAATATCTACTCTGTAGCTTTCGTCTGTACCTATACACTGCAGTTTAATTAAAATCACTAGTTTATCAGTGGTTTGCATCTCCCTGTAAACATGACTCAGCAATTTTTCTGGCAAGCAACATGGCCTGACCTGCTAATCATTACACATGTAATTCCCCTCCCCATTAAAAATTGTGTGTTTACTTCTATAGTATTTAAATGCAGACAGACAAAGGAAGCTTTGCCTTGAGATTTTGAAACATGGAATTGGAGTTTCATTGACTTTTATAATGACTACCCAGATTATTACCTTTTGCTATTGTTAGAAGGCATAAAATACCATTAAAGTTCTAGTCGATAAGGTCAAGTGATTTTATATAGATTGGAGGGAAATATGCTCAAATTCAATTTTGTTTAAGATTTGGCTTTTGTTAACATTCCGTATTGGATTAACAGTTGCAGTTGAGAGAGTTTGGATATTGGGTTAACGTCTGCAGTTGAGGTAGTTTGGATATTGGGTTAACGTCTGCAGTTGAGGTAGTTTGGATATTGGGTTAATGTCTGCAGGTGAGGTAGTTTGGATATTGGGTTAACGTCTGCAGTTGAGGTAGTTTGGATATTGGGTTAATGTCTGCAGTTGAGGTAGTTTGGATATTGGGTTAATGTCTGCAGTTGAGGTAGTTTGGATATTGGGTTAACGTCTGCAGTTGAGGTAGTTTGGATAATTAATTAACAAAGTTTAAGTCTTTTAAGGTGACAAAACCATGATCCTCTGACTGATGTACAACTTAATTCATTGGAATATATTGTGGTCAATTTTATATATATAAACACAGCATGTATTGCTCCTTTTTAAAGCTACTTTAAATGACGATGGCTATTAAAGACATGTCTGCCTGTCAAACAATGGATCTATTTTTGATGTGTGCTTCTTGACTCCAATTTCTGTTAGGCCGATGCCATTATTATTTCAATTTCAGCTGTGCAAGTCTCAGATATCACTGCATTCAGTGTCTGTAATTTTATGCCATTATTTATTTCCATGATGTATTAGGCCTATCCTCCTAATAATATGTTTTAATCATACAGTATTGTGTCTCTTTTCTACTAATTCTGTGTAGCCTGAAAGGTTGTGAAAAGCATGTTTTTATTCGCTTGACTGCAATGTCCATGCACTTTGATTGGAAAGGAAGAACTTTGAACAAATGTGTTATTTCAATCACTGTTTGAGTGTTTCTCTCATCACATAATGACAAACTAATAAAACGTTGGCAGGCAAAATATGGCAATTCATAATTGATAGTGAACTCAAAATGCACACGAGCTTTGCATTTACATTAAATGTAGAGTCTAGTGAGAATTCACTGAGAAAAAAAATATAATCTGTTATTGTATGAAAAGTATATTCATGTGTTGTGATGTGACTAGGGATACTCTTATTTATTGGCCTCACATCAATATTATCAGCAGATATTCACCAGTTGGCCTATCAATTTATGTCACATACATTTTGAGCTGGCTAAAGGACAGTATAGCCTACTTTTGGCTTTCAATGTTGCATTTTAATGTTCTAAGCATATAACACATTTATTTCCAGCTAATCTCTTAATTACACTAATATTGTTTATAGGGAAACAGTTAATGCCGATAGAGAAAGTATTTGATAAATTATCTCCAACTGTATTTTAGCTGTCTGAACAACCAGGAAATGCCATAGTCTGGTCAAGCACTTGTAGTACTATATTAATGTGCAACAAGGCATTTAAAAAGCTTTATTTTCACTGAAACTTAATTACACCAACATTGCTTGTGAAACAGTTTGTGCATGTAGAATACATAGTTCTGAAGCGGTGTTTTGCATGCTTTATATGGCCAACACACACAAAGCGTTGAGACTTGTTCACAATCTGTCCATCCCTCGTTGTGAATATTGTGACTGTTTGTGTGAAAATGGGTTTGTGGGTTTTACTTTTGTAGATTGATGATTTTTATATGTTTTGTTTTTTTTACAACTGGATCTAGGGCCTTGCCCAGCTGGAGATCCTGTGTAAACAGCTCTACGAGACCACCGACACAGCTGTCCGACACCAGGCAGAGAAAGCTCTGGTTGAGTTTACCAACAGCCCAGACTGTCTCAGCAAATGTCAGCTTCTACTGGAGAGAGGCAGCGTGAGTGCTCCTAATATTCATTATGTCCCAGCATATACTACTGTATTTGACATGCAGGTGCCTGTCAGACCAGTAGTGATGATAGGGTCTCTGACCATACATACATAATATGTATTGGCAATGTATTATTCAATCAATCAATCTTTATTTATATAGCACTTTTCATACAAATTCATGTAACACAAAGTGCTTCACACTACGTCATTAAAAACAATTCAAAATGAGTTAAAACAATACTTTATTTTTTTGTATATTGTAATACCAACACTCATGTTACACTCATCATCCCAACCCTCCAATCATGAACAAACACCGGGAGTCCCATTCCCACCATCCCCAAAACAAACAAACTTATTGAGTAGTTGGTGAACATGATTTGGGCTAGGTTAGCGCACATTATGTGATGAACACGGTTCCTCAAAATATGACTTACAGAGCCAGCAGACGAGCCTACACGTAGGCATGGGACGATATGAAAAATTGATATCACGATTATCATGGCCAAAATAATTGCGATAAACTATATTATCACGTTTATTTTAAAATGGCACTAAAACATGCTGGAATCACTTTATCTTACATTTTCTTAAGAAACAAACATTTCTATTGTATCATGACACACATGCTTATCTTTTTTGTGTGATTAATTTAGTTTTGAAACCAGTATTTCAAATAATTTGATTTGTCATTTTTATGTGGGGGACACAGTGGGCCAGCCGAGCCTTCAGCCATAGTGTTTATTGACTGGAAAGATGCAGGCTAATACATACGTTAGTATTTATCAATACAATTGGAAAGTACAAGTGAGCTAGACAGCTTTTGTCAAGTCACTTGTGAAAATCTTAATATTTACGATTATCACGATAATGGACATTCACCACGAAATGATTATAGGCAGTATTTTTCTCACGATAAACGATCATATCATATATCGTCCCATCCCTAACTACGCGTTTTGTCATGTAGCTTGTGTCTGCTTGTATCGTAGATATTTAAGTCAAGCATGTCTGCAAGCACCTAATTATGTAAACACTTATTCTTCATGATAAAGTATTCTCGCAAAACCTAGACACACCAACACCTTGTCTAAAATAAATAGTATTTGCTTGATTCTTGTAATAATGCATTTCACATTGTTCACTCACTGTATCTGCAGTTTTTCTGTGTAAAGCAATGTTTTTCAAGCCCAGGAGTAGTCTAATTTTAACTGTTATATACTGTATGACGTATGAGCTTTGGCAAATGGAATATAACATATTTCGGCAGTGCTTTGTTTGGGGTTGTTTTCCAACTGTCATCAAGTGATGAGTGATGTGCTATTATACTTTCTCTCCACTATTCTCCAGTCATCGTATTCCCAGCTTCTTGCAGCCACCTGTCTGTCTAAACTGGTGTCTCGAACCAGCAACCCTCTGCCACTTGAGCAACGCATTGACATTCGTAAGTCTGTTAGCCTCTCACCTGTAGGTTACAAACAGTGTTATCAGTAGCATGTAGGAAGCAATGGTGGTTTTTGGTCCATATGAAGTCCATGAACCTCACGGACTGGGCTGTGACACACAATGTGTTTTTGTGCACTTTCCTTCTGTAACAATTAAATCTTCAGTAAGTGATTTTAAGGTAATACACTTTTTGTCATATTCATGATGATAACTTGATATGTTTTTTCCCCGGTCATCCAGGGAACTATGTGCTGAATTACCTGGTCACACGGCCAAAGTTAGCGGCGTTTGTGACCCAGGCTCTGATCCAGCTATATGCCAGGATCACCAAACTAGGCTGGTTTGACTGTCAGAAGGACGACTATGTCTTCAGAAACGTCATAGCTGACGTCACTCGCTTTTTACAGGTAAGCAATTGGTTATGTTGAAGTTCCAGTCTTGATTGCATCATTCTGCAACCACCACTTTGAGCCCCAGTTCACTGTTTATATTAGAAACATAACAGGGTGGTGTAAATAACTGAACTGTAGTCGAGGGAGCAGAGAAGACTTGAGTGTGGGAGGGGCATGTTACCGTAATTTCCCGACTATTAACCGCACCGTATATTAACCACAGGTCAGTGTTTTATGTAATTTTTAGAAATACACTTGTCTATTATCTGCAGGTTGTTCAATGTTACGTCATCGGTTTGGAGGCATTTTTATGTTTAATAAACAAAAGTCGGACACTAGCAAGCTAGGCTACGTAAATTATGGTAGGTTACTATTGTTTGCTACTGTGTTATTAACTAGCCAAATCGAGAAAGTATGCTGCATAATATCGCCAGATTAAAGATAAAGAAGATTAAAGGAATCGTGTGTTTGGTGCGTAGAGTCCATTAAAAGATGTTATATTCTCTCTGATCCATGTCTCCGTGCTGCTTCCTTCCAGGTGCCAGATTCTATCCGGTAATCAATTTTTGTCATGACACCGGCAAAATTGAATATTTCATGCATTATCAAATCACGAGTATATTCCAGAACCAGCGACACACAACCTCATTCCTGCACAAGGAAAAGTTTAAATATAACCACATAGACAGCTTTCATTGGATTTAAGGTTGTACATGTTACCGCACAGACAGATCCGAAGCCGGCAAGACTAAACGGTTGGACATGACCTGGACTAATCAGAAACACTAATATTTTTTCTATATCTGCTTATTGAAATGTAGCCTACAAAAAGTATGAATAGCTTTTTGTCAACAGTACAAGAGTAGTAAGTAGATTACTGTATGCTTTGTAGCCGCCCATCTCCAAGATCCAATTGGATATAATATATTAACTTTTGAGGCGGTGGCACTTTTCACAAGCTTTTGCCGCAGCCTACCAGACCGAGATTGTCCGAATAAACTGACATGTTTATTGGGCATAGCCTAAAGTTGGTATTCTTTTTAAAACGATGTCAGAAAATGCACAAATTACATGCATATAATATTAATTCATAAATAAATTAGACTTATTTAGAGACTATTAATATATCTATCTTTTTTTCCATCTACATGGTTGGTTTACCATTCTGTTCTCATGGTTACCTCAAAACCAGACACATCGCTTCCATGATTCTGCAGTAGATTTCTCCTTTCACAGGAGAGACGGGCAGGACGGAGAGCGGGATGCCAATTCCCATGTGAAAAGCCCTCTACCATGTCAGATTGTCCTACTACCATAGCAAAAAGTATTATTTATAATGATTAAAATTAATAAATAATATCCCCGAGTTACCATAATAATAATAATAATAATAATAAATAGCCCAACAAGAGAACAAAAATGTAACCAGTGTATAGACTGCACCCGAGTATTAGCCGCAGAGCTGCCGACAGTTTGCAATATCAATGTATTAACTGCGGTTATTAGCCGGAAAATTACGGTATGTTTGTGTAACGCAGTACCAGACACAAGGAGCGTACCGCTATGCATTCTGTTGTGACATGTACATGGGTTTGTTTACAGGACAGTGTGGACCACTGTATCATCGGAGTCACCATTCTCTCCCAGCTGACCAATGAGATCAATCAGGTGGGTGTCCCCTCCCTTCTAGAACATTCCTCTGTATATTTATGTGTACATCTTATGTAATATATATATGGTTTTCCATCCGCAGGCCGACACAACTCACCCTCTGACCAAGCACAGGAAGATTGCATCATCATTCAGAGACTCCTCGCTCTTTGACATATTCACACTCTCCTGTAACCTGCTCAAACAAGTGTGTAGCAGTTATATTAATGATTATAAACTGTTGCAAATGTTTAAAGGGTGTGTGTATGTACATACATACATACATACACACGTGTATGTATGTATATAAAGATAAAGTATATGTGTATACATACATATCTTAAAGTGCTTTTTCTTGAGCCACTCCTTTGTCGCCTTGGCCGTGTTTTTTTGGTCAGCAGGGGATCAAATCATGTTTTCCCTCAATGTATATTTACATGTTTGCTGCTATGTTAATGTTTAAATATGTCTTTGTCTCCACTCCTCCAGGCATCTGGGAAGAACTTGAACCTCAATGATGAATCTCAGCATGGCCTTCTGATGCAGTTGCTGAAGCTCAGCTACAACTGCCTCAACTACGACTTCATAGGAACCTCGACAGATGAGTCTTCAGATGACCTGTGCACCGTACAGATCCCCACCTCCTGGAGATCAGGTAGCTGCCGGAGGAAGGATTAATAACCATTTCTAATAGGTCCTAGTTCTACTGTTGGTAACAGCTGCTCGTGTCTCTTCTGTCTTACAGCGTTTCTTGATTCCTCCACCCTACAACTCTTTTTCAATTTATATCATTCCATCCCACCATCCCTTTCCCCATTGGTGAGTACATTATGGATGGATGGAAAATATATATGGGATAATAGGCCCATGGGTGTGTGACGAAATATCACCTTGCTTCTGTCTCTAGGTATTGTCTTGTCTAGTTCAAATTGCCTCAGTTAGGAGATCTCTCTTCAACAATGCAGAGCGGGCAAAGTTTCTCTCTCACCTGGTCGACGGTGTTAAGAGGATACTAGCGAACCCACAAGTATGTGCTCTTCTTCTCACACGGTTGTGAATCAGGCTCTGTTTGTGTCTAAAACCCTGACTGTGTTCTGAAGCCACATCGTGTGTTGTGCTTTAGTGTCTACCGGATCCTAATAACTACCATGAGTTCTGTCGTCTGCTGGCGAGGCTGAAGAGTAACTACCAGTTAGGGGAGCTGGTCAAAGTGGAGAACTACCCTGAAGTCATCCGCCTCATAGCAAACTTCACAGTCACTAGTCTACAGGTGTGTGTGTGTAATATAGTATGCGTAGAATTAGCAATCATGGCTACAATGTATTGAGTGTCATTGTTAACATTTTAATGAATCTGGTCTTTTGTTTGTTGTTTTTGTAGAATTTTGCCAGTAATACCTGATCCTTATTTTCCTATTGTGGCATTTTTGTTGTTGGTCGTGCTGAATCAAATTTGACTTTCCTTGTGTTTTGAGATGGCACAAACATACACTATATTGCCAAAAGTATTGGGACACCCCCGCGAATCATTGAATTCAGGTGTTCCAATCCCTTCCATGGCCACGGGTGTATAAAAGCAAGCACCTGGGCATGTAGACTGTTTCTACAAACATTTGTGAAAGAATGGGTCGCTCTCAGGAGCTCACTGAATTCAAGCGTGGTACTGTGATAGGTTGCCACCTGTGCAATAAGTCCATTCGTGAAATTCCCTTACTACTAAATATTCCACAGCCAACTGTTGGGAACAACAGGAACTCAGCCACGAAGTGGTAAGCCACAGAAAATCACTGAGCGGGGTCAGCGCATTCTGAGGCGCACCGTGCACAGAAGTTGAAACCTTTCTACAGAGTCAATAGCTTCAGACCTCCAAACGTCGTGTGGCCTTCGGATTAGCTCAAGAACAGTCCGTAGAGAGCTTCATGGAATGGGTTTCCATGTCCAAGCAGCTGCATGCAAGCCTTACATCACCAAGTGCAATGCAAAGTGTCGGATGCAGTGGGGTAAAGCACGCCGCCACTCTAGAGCAGTGGAGACGTGTTCTCACACTTCTCTGTCTGGCAATCCGATAGACGAGTCTGGGTTTGGCAGTTGCCAAGAGAACGGTACTTGCCTGACTGCATTGTGTAAAGTTTGGTTTTGGTTATTATGGTGTGGGGTTTTTCAAAGGTTGGGCTTTGCCCCTTATTTCCAGTGTAAGGAACTGTTAATGCTTGAGCATACCAAGACTTATTGCACAATTTCATGCTCCCAACTTTGTGGAAGCAGTTTTGGGGATGGCCCCTTCCTGTAACATGACTGCGCACCAGTGCACGAAGCAAGGTCCATAAAGACATGGATGAGCGAGTTTGGTGTGGAGGAACTTGAGTGGCCTGCGGAGTCCTGACCTCAACCTGATAGGACACCTTTGGGATGAATTCAAGCAGAGACTGCAAGCCAGGCCTTCTCGTCAACATCTGTGCCTGACCTCACAAATGCACTTCTAGACCATGAACATCCTCCTTAACTTTGTGGACAGCCTTCCCAGAAGACTTGAAGCTGTTAAGGGTGGGCCAACTCCATATTCAACCCTACGGCTTAAGAATGGGATGTCATTAACCTTCATATGCATGAAAAGGCAGGCGTGTCAAAACTTTTGGCAATAATAGTGTATGTCCATTATGTTAACTGTGCTGCACGTCTCTACAGTGTGTCTGTATGCTATACACTTTGGTTAGAGTCAAATGTTTGGAAGATGCCAAGCTGTCATTTAGTGAAAAAAATTAATGACTACTGGCAACACATTAGTCATACAAATAACGTATCTCTTGTCTGTTTGATTTTTAGCATTGGGAGTTTGCCCCCAACAGTGTTCACTACCTGCTGAGCCTATGGCAGCGACTGGCAGCATCTGTCCCCTATGTTAAAGCTACTGAGCCTCATCTGTTAGAGACATACACACCTGAGGTCACGAAGGCTTACATCACGTCTCGCTTGGAATCGGTGCATGTGATCCTCAGGTAATGAGTGCACCCATGCTAAATGTAGAACCTACCTCTGCCCTTGCCTGAAATTATCCGTAAAATAAAGGGCTTAATATTCCACACAAGAATTAGGTAAAGTATTTTCTATAATTTTCTCTAGAATAATAAAAGAATGTGTTGATACATACATCTGGAGGGGTGGGGTTGGGAATAATATTAATATTATTGTTCTGGGATATCTCCACAGAGATGGCTTGGAAGACCCATTAGATGACGCTGGCCTGGTTCAACAGCAGCTGGATCAGTTGTCCACTATAGGCCGGTGTGAGTACGAGAAGACCTGCGCTCTGCTAGTCCAGCTGTTTGACCAGGCAGCTCAGACCTACCAAGAGCTCCTCCAGTCTACCAACTCCAGTACTGCAGACGTCACCGTGCAAGAAGGTATGTGATATGCAGGTGCATGGTTCTGTCACGATAATTACTTTATCAACTTCTGCTGCAATATATAGACATGACCTCAATAATCTTGGCTGTTGTTGTATTTACATGCTTGTTAGCATGTTGTGCTGCTATATATGCTAGAGGAGTACGTAGTACCTACCTGTATTTCTTAAGCAGATCATTAATTGATGCTGGTGTGCCTAGTGTGACATGTAGTGTGTCTGCCCGAACAAGGAAATCTTAACGAAGTCGTTAAGGAGACACAAATAGAACAGCAACAAGCTGGCTTCACACAAATGCTAAGTAAATAAAGATCTGCTTACCCACGGTTGGCGTGATTTTTATAAAACGTTTCGCTTCTCAAGGCAGGGGGCCTAAATTGACAGGATACGTACAGTATATCTCAATATAGGTATCGTTGATGATTCTAAAAATAGCATCATCAACGACTGATATAGTTTCTCGTTAAAATTTCAAACCGACATCTGTTTGAATAAGTAACGTAAGCATATTTAATTCACTTTGTTTGTTTATACATGTCCCATGATGGGGACTTTCTTAAGTTTAGCTACGGTAACTTGAAAATGAAAGGAAATAAAACGTCAATTTTTTTTTTTATTTTGCCGACTACAGGTGTCGGAGCCCAAAAGTGAAAAGTGACTGTCCGATAAAAAGTGATCACCTTATGAAAAGTGCATTTTATTATTATATTTCCACATTTTTAACTGGTAAAAATGAATTGATTAAATATAAACTAGATGACAGAGTAGGTGAAATACTATAAATTAAGTAGCCTATAATTTTTAAATATATACATTTTTTTTTTATCTAGGCCTATATAAACCATTATGTAGAGTCTAGTTTCCAAATATAAACAAGGATATTTTACATAACAAAGAAACGTATAGCGTAGGCTACACATCGGAAATTATAGCCAATAATAATTGTATCCAGATAAAAGCAGCTGCAGATGGACGGCAATCACTTTTGGGCACCACACCTGTCGCCTGAATGCCAGACAGCTCGAATATTGTGGCTATTTGGGTGGGGGCATAACATTCATAATTTATATTGATTATCAAATAACTATTGATATTTTAAAAATAGAATATTTGGCAACTGATTACTAATACAAACCAGTGTTAAGTATTTACTTACTTGACATCAAAAAATAAAATACCAAACTGGTTGGGGAAAAATAAAATACCAAACTGGTCGGGTGGGCGTGGTTCTAATTAGGTGGCAGTCGCCCACCCGTGGCTACGCGACTGATACTACTTCTGCTGGTACTGCACTTTGAAATTGCAGTTATTTGGACTGTAAAGTCAGACAGGTGTTTGAGACAATAATAAGAATAGATGATGATGAGGAAAAGAAGAAGAAGAAAAAGAAGAAGAAGAGGAATAACTTTATATATCTTTCCAAAGTTGTAGCCAGCCAGCATGGCATCTTTGATTTACTGTCAATGTACACCATCACAAGCGTTGTATTGTGCAGGTCGCTTGACATGGTTGGTGTATATAATCGGAGCTGTAATTGGAGGACGAGTATCGTTTGCCAGCACAGACGAACAGGATGCGATGGACGGCGAGTTAGTTTGTCGGTAAGAATTTAACTGTACGCAGCATCTTGAAAAAACGTGGTTTTGCCCCTTGGCCTCCTGGTCTGCTCACTGTTTTTATCGGTGTGCGTTTGTGTCAGGGTTCTCCAGCTAATGAATCTGACGGACTCCCGACTGGCCCAGGCCGGGAATGAAAGGCTAGAGCTGGCCATGCTCAGCTTCTTTGAACAGTTCCGAAAGATCTACATCGGTGACCAGGTGCAGAAATCCTCCAAGGTAAGTGCAGTTGGCCTGTTAGAAGCATGTGCCTGTATATTGCTGGGACCCTTTGCTTACTGAACTGATGTCCTGGCTGACTCCTTGCCACTGCTGTCCCATGCAAAACCATATTTAATTTAGTGGACGTGAGCAGGTCCATCATTAGCTCTGAGCACTGTCGAGTGTTATAGTGCTGACTACAGCATTCTCTGAAGAGCCACACAGTGTCTGCCCTACTACTGGTTATATGTGTGTGGTGTTGTTACCATTGCACAGCTTGGCATAGCATGGTTCATTAAGGCTTGCTGGCTGACTGAGGCTTAATGTGACCGGCTGGTTTAGTGTTGGAATGTAGAAACAGTAGCTTTCCTAATGTCTTTCTGGTTTGGTTTTAGCTCCCTCTACTGCTGGTTTCACCACACTACTTGTTGGGTTAGCCTAGTGGGGGCTAAAACAACAGTTTATTCATAGCTAATATTACAGTGTAGCCTACTAGGTTACTACTAGTTGTGTATAGGGGACAGGATGGTCTGGGTGGGCTTCCAGCCGGAGGGTTGTGGGTTCGAACCCTGGTGTTGACCTACCTGTAAGCATCCTTAAGCAAGATGCTGCTCCCGGTGGTTAGTCGCACCTTGCATGGCAGCGATCACCATTAATGACTGGGTGAATGTAAGGCAAAATACTGTAAAGCGCTTTGGATAAAAGTGCTATATAAATGTGCCTTTTACCATTTATAGCTGTCGATGCCTACTGTACTTTAGAGTGTTTAGCAAACAAAATTCAAATTAATTTTCTTTTGATAATTGTACTGATAATTGTACTGATATACAGTAAATTAATTAATGTTGTCAATTAAGATGGCTGCTAGCCGTCATAAATGGCATTTAAATTAAATTTTAACATGGTAGTTTAATTGAACATGATTTATGTTCTCTGGTCATGTTCAGGTGCACGTCCCCTCCAATGTGTTATAGCTTGATAACATGATATATGCTCTCTCTTTTGCAGCTTTATCGGCGGCTATCAGAGGTTCTTGGACTGAATGATGAAACCATGGTGCTCAGTGTCTTCATTGGGAAAATGTGAGTAACAAAATCACAAACATGAATTGAATGCACACACTTTCATAATACATTGTAGTTGTTCAATTTTTATACTCTCAGATTGTATATATTAATTGATAATATACATCTACCAACGAACATGTTGATAACACTGGGTTAACATGTAACTGGTTTTTATTACAGCATTACCAATCTGAAGTACTGGGGCCAATGTGAACCAATCACATCCAAAACTCTACAGCTACTCAACGACCTCTCCTTAGGATATCCTTGATATATGATGGTGAAAAAGTAAATGTGCATTCAGTGTAATGTAACTATTATTGTAACTAAGGCCTATCAGTACAGAACATTTGTCCACAAGGCTGACTAATGTTTCTATTTCCAAACAGTTGGTGTGTAATGGTGTGAGTAATGTAGCTATATTGCAGTAGCATTCTTTCACATTCCTAGATATTTTCCTTGACACTAACTTTGTGCACGTATAGCAGTGTGCGAAAGTTGGTGAAGCTCAGTGCCGTCCAGTTTATGTTGAACAACCACACGGTAAGGTCCTATTATACTGCACGATGTCTTGTTGCTGTTTTATGGCATTTGCACACATTGTTCATAACTTTTGAATTATAAGTATTTTTTAAATGAGATTATTGATGACAACTATTTCTGTTTTTGCCAGAGCGAACATTTCTCTTTCCTAGGGGTGAACAACCAGTCTAATCTCAGCGACATGCGCTGTCGGACAACCTTCTACACCGCTCTGGGGCGCCTGCTAATGGTGGATCTAGGTATAGCAGCACACTCATCACACAGTATACAGAGCCCAATGAGGCCAATGGTTTGAGCCGTGTGTTTTCTGTGCCCAGGGGAGGATGAAGACCAGTTTGAGCAGTTCATGCTGCCGCTCACCGCTGCTTTTGAAGCGGTGGCACAGATGCTCAGCACGAACACCTTCAATGAACAGGAAGCTAAGGTGACACCATTGTACACCATGCCCACAAACAGCCAATGTGAACAGGTGCCCATTGACATAGATAGACCATTGGTTCTCCAATGGGGGGCGTGAGTAAAATCCATAATAAAAACTCAGAGGTTCAAACTTAAACTGTTAGTGTTTTGGCTATTTTATGATTAGCCCAGCCAAAGGTTACTCCTAGTTGTTGCCTTGTGTTTCATCAGCAAGAGGCTGAGCGTAGCCCACTTCATGTTAAGAAACGGTTACTGCAAATTTCAGTTTCAGAGTGATTTCAGATCAATCATTTTCTTAAAGCGTCTTACTCCGTTTCACAACACATTGCAAAACGATAATTGTTTAAAAGAAATGTTGAGAAACTCTGGCTTACACTAACACTTTGTTGTTCCCTGCAGAGAACCTTGGTGGGCCTGGTTCGAGACTTGCGAGGCATTGCATTTGCCTTCAACGCCAAGACCAGCTTCATGATGCTCTTTGATTGGATGTATCCTCCCTGAGCTCAGCTAGCATGTCTAGTCCTGTGGGAAATGTTTGCCTGTGTCTATCCTTTTGTTTGTTATTTGTAACAGTCATTTAAACAGCCATATTTACGTCTCACACACAGTCCGCGGATGTGGAAAGTATGCCTGAGCCCTGCATTTGAGCCAGGGCCCGACGGGCCCCGACTTATTTATGCCCCTCGGGCCAAGCTTGGGCCCATTGTCACGCGGGCCGGGCTTCCAGATAGTTTTAGGTTCCTCCTCCTTTGAATATTTTAGACCTCAATTAATTAAAAGAAACTATGAGAAGTCGATGATGGTAAAACAAACATAGAAGATGTTGCAATCAACACCAATTATAAAGTGTTTGGCGTTGGCGCGCTCATTTGATTACACCTGGCTGGGCAATAACTAAAACAAAATGTAGTGACAGTTGATACAATATGATGACGGCCCCGTTCTTCATCTTGATGGATCGAGAGAGTCTACCACAAACACACGTAGGCTGCAGGCTGGGTAATAGGGAAGGGAGGAGGGCTCAACTCAAACAGAGAATTCTGTTAAGCTGTCGGGCCAGGGCCGGCCTCGGGCCTAGATTTTAGGCCCATGCAGGGCTCTACCTGGGCCTTAAGTTTGTTATTTGTAACACTCCTTTAGAACAACCATATGCTGTCATTTCCCAATACATCATATTTGGGAGGCAAAGAAAACATTTAGAAAATTAATGTGACATGAGTATGAGGATTACCAAGTGCTTTTTGTGTGACCCTGACCTAGCCACACAGATACCCAGCTTACATGCCCATTTTGCAGCGAGCCATTGAACTCTGGTACCATGACCCAGCATGCACTACACCTGTTCTCAAGCTCATGGCTGAGCTAGTTCACAACAGGTAAAGATGATCTTGATACAGCTGTCTGTTAATAGACGTTTTACTTTATGTATGGAAATAGTAACTGGTAGCTTAATAGTCCGGAATCTCCAGTTAATTTGAGTTATTAACAGGCGCATGCCTGATGCAATTATGAATTAGATCGTTTATGTTGAAAATGCCTCAAAGGTGCTCCTCTGTACAGTTGTGGTAATGTCGTGTGTTTTAGTTGCACTGTTGTGAATTGCCTGTCCAATTCCAGACTCCATATAGTAACCTATGAGAGATTTGAGTTGTTTAAACTCAAATATGAAAACATGAATGTATAAATGAATGAATGTGTAGGTCGCAAAGGCTGCTGTTTGATGTGTCTTCCCCCAATGGAATCCTGCTGTTCAGAGAAACCAGCAAGATGATCACAACCTACGGTACATTGCACCTCTCAGTCCGTCACCCTGCGCGTCTTTACCGTGTCTATACGCTCACTGTGTGTGTGTGTGTGTGTGTGTGTGTGCGTGTGCGTGCACCAACCTTGCGTCTCCAGGCAACCGCATCCTGACTCTGGGTGAGGTGCCCAAGGACCAGGTGTACGGCGTGAAGTTGAAGGGCGTCAGCGTGTGCTTCGCCATGCTGAAGGCCGTGCTCAGCGGCAGCTATGTCAACTTCGGCGTGTTCCGTCTCTACGGCGACGATGCGCTGGACAACGCCTTGCAGACCTTCATCAAGCTGCTACTGTCCATCCCTCACAGTGACCTGTTGGTGGGTCCACAGACGTTCTGCTGTTGCTCTGGAGGGAGGGGCTTTGGCTGTTAAGGCAGACATCTTTGAGGCAGTTTGGCTTAGATGAGGGTGGAGACGTAAAAAGATACCAATCCAGCCTTATGAAGGTGGAGTTCTTAAAGGCAGTCGTTCTCGCTAACTCCGAGCTGAAATCAAAACTGTATCGCTCTGCGGTCCTCCGCGGTGCCGCCTCACAATGAAATGCATTGTGAAGCAAAGCGTAGTGCTACAGCTATGTTGATATGAGCGGTGTTCGCCACTTTGTTACTATTTACGGAGCCAGGGCTGTGTGGAAGTATCACATTGTTTCAACAGGCACAGAATGATAAGATAGCGAAATGCAAGGAGATATTTGTTAGCAATAGCTGACTAGTGTTTCTATTATGGGCAGGGAATCAAAGGGGAAGATACAGTGACGTGCTCATGTCAACACAGGCACACCAGCTACATTGATAAAAGTAGCTTTGTAGCAGCAACATGGCAGAGGATTGAGTTGAATCAGTGTTGTGCAGAAAACCCTTGAAACAGAATCAACCATTGTTTCTTATGATGCTGTATGTGAAGCTATTTAACAACTTACTAGAATGCATTTGTGTAACAATCTATATATCTGTATGTTGTTTTTTGCTAGGCACACAGGAATGGACCATCCTAGAGATGTACTGCTCATTTAAATCTTAATTTAAAATACAGCCGCAAAATTAAATTAAGAGACCACTTCAGCATTTTTAGATTTTTACTAATTCTACATTTCTTTTTTTTTACTTTTAATATATGTATTTTAGATCTAAATTTACATACATACATTTTGTATTTGTTATGTTTTACATTTACAGTATATTTATACAATTACTTTTTAAACAATTGGCAGTGGTTGTGAAACAAATGCATGCAGTAACACAGAAAGCCACCGGGGGCTGTCATCAGCTAAATAGCTATTGTAAATGAAATTCCATCCCCCAAGAGCCATGGCAGCTATAGAGCTCTTTGTCAGTAATTAGGGAGTGGTGGTGGTGTTGTGTGTAATGTGTTTGTTGTTTTCACAGGACTACCCCAAGCTTAGCCAGTCGTTCTACTCTCTGCTGGAGGTGCTAACTCAGGACCACATGAATTTCATCGCTAGCCTGGAGCCACATGTGGTCATGTACATCCTGTCGTCTATATCGGAAGGCCTCACTGCACTGGGTAATAAGCCACTGCAGTCTCTCCTGCACACAGGAGACACGGTGTCTGGTGACCCTTAACGAGCGACGTCGTCTTCTTTCAGACACGATGGTGTGCACGGGTTGCTGCTCCAGCCTGGACCACATCGTGACGTACCTGTTCAAACAGCTCTCGCGCTCCACCAAGAAGCGGCCCGCTCCCATGGCGACAGACGACCGCTTCCTGCACATCATGCAGCAACACCCAGAGATGATCCAACAGGTGGGAGCGCCTCAGAGTAAGATACGCCACGCAGTATTCCGATTCCTTCGCAGCGCAGGGGTTTGACTCCATGCCTGCTGTCGTCCTAGATGCTGTCTACAGTTCTCAACATCATCATCTTTGAGGATTGTCGTAACCAGTGGTCCATGTCGAGGCCTCTGCTCGGTCTGATCCTGCTCAACGAGAAGGTAAGACGCTTGCCCATACACGCCGTCTCCCAGTGCAGACGAGTGTCACTGGTATCGTATGCCCACTGTGCGCTGGTGTTCTCCCTGCAGTATTTTGCAGACCTGAGGAACAGCATAGTGAACAGCCAGCCCCCGGAGAAACAGCAAGCAATGCACTTGTGTTTTGAGAACCTGATGGAGGGAATAGAGCGCAACCTGCTCACCAAGAACCGGGACAGGTCAGTCACTCCAAACCTGGTCAGGTTGACATGGTTATGCCTGTCATTTGTCTTGACATTTTGTCTTTTTGCAGCCTTTTCATTGTTTGAAATATGACTAAATATAACCTTAAAAAAGGTGGGATTAAATGCGCACACTCAAATTTTATTTGAATAAAATCAAAATGTAACTAAATATAATGTTGATTCAGTAGGAAGGAGTTAGTTCAATTAGTTTTACTTCACTACATCAGGGAAGTGTTTTATTGCCCACATATTTTACTGCGGCAAATTAAATTTCCCACCCTACATATTGGCAAATGGAAATGTATCTGTATTGCTCCAATGTTTGTGAGTTAAGGCCAGTACATAATTATGTGTGCGTGCATGTTAACCCCGTCTGTGTGCGCAGGTTCACCCAGAACCTGTCGGTCTTCAGGCGGGAGGTCAACGACAGCATGAAGAACTCCACGTACGGCGTGAACAGCAACGACATGATGAGCTGACATTCCACACTGCAGCCCTGCCCCGACGGCCCCGCTCCGCCCCTTCCCCCTCCCCCTCCACCCTGCTCGCACCTTCCTCCTTCCCCACCCCCCAGGCCAGGATGCCTGGGGGTCCCTCCTCAGCCCCGAGGACAGCTGCTGTGTGCATGGTGGCTCCAGGGAAGGGAAGGGTGGCTGGGGGATGCGACGCATGGATAGCAGATGAGTTAGCCACCACGCATTCTCTTTGTTGCACCTCTACACCCACTCTCCCGTCAGCCCCTCCCCTCCCCTCCTTTTTGATATAAGCATATATAAATATATACAGATCTATTTTAAAGCCAGTCCACAGGAGAGTGTGGGGGCGGGCGGGGGGGTGGAAGAATTTGGGGTGGACACACACACACACACACACACTCTTCTGCGTGCGCTCTATAGGGAGAAATATCACACACAGAGGGCAAGACAGCACTCCGGATGACGAAAGGGGGATTAACGCCGGTAATGCATAGTAATCTGCTTCTGCCTGCCTTGTATAGAAAACACGTGTACATTTTTTTTTTGGTAACATTTTGAACAATGTTTATAATGATCCAATTTAAAAAAATTAATTTAAAAAAAATAACTAAAACAAAACAAAAACAACAAATACACGAGATGACTAAAAGAAGGAAAAAATACAAAGCCTGGGGAAAAAGGTGTGATTGAGCTTTTTACAGTGTAGTGTGTTAGAGAAAGCCGTCTGCCTGTCTTTGTGTCTGCGTGAGGAAGCAGCAAGAGCTCACCTGTGCTGCAGCAGAGATGGGACGAACAGGAAAGAGGTACAAACACTCGCAGGAGTCGAGTCAGAGCAATCCTACGCTGTACAATTTTTCTAAGTCTCTGGTTGGAGTGTTGTAAATAAACAACCACTTCCCCTGTGACTGCAGCCAGGAGAGGGGCAGGGCATTGGGTTCTCGGCCCGCCCGTCACATCTTGGCCCGCCTCCTCAGCGCGGGGTCGACACCCTAGGTCTTCTTTGCATACACTTTGTTGTTCCACTGCAATGTTTCATGTGTAAGCAACTTGGTATTGGCTACATTTTACCCTCTGGTAGGCTGGGTGCAGTTTCCACCATTTTGTTTCCACTTGTCTGGTTCCCCCATACCAGGTTTTGGGACCGCCCCCATTCAGCGTTTGTGTGTGTGTGTGTACGTGCATCTGTTATTGTGTGCGTGTGTTGAAATGACTCTGTTGCCTGGTGTGTATGTGGTGTCTCATGGTGCTGCGACTGCTAGACTGTCTGTCTGGTTCTGGGCCGCCTGACAACTAGTGCCGGTTCTGGTGTGTCGTCAATACGAGTCCTCACCATCCGAGCTTGCTGAAGGAATCCAGTTTTTATTTTAAATACTATCTTAATATCACTCAGAACAGTAAAATGAAGACGAGTATATTAGCAACTTGTGTTACTCTCTACGATGTTGCTGCTAACTGTTTGTGACAACTAGCTCATCTCTAACCATGACGTTCATTTGAGTTTCTAATCTTTTGGTTTGTGTCCCTGATGTGAATGTGTTGGGTCCATAGAGTGAATAGCTGTTTGAGTTGTTTGGATGTCTGCTACATATAGTGTAAGCATTGTGACTGCAAATAAACCTTATTGGTTTGTAAAAGTGTGTCTACCATTTGTATAACTCGTATATATTCGAAACGGTTTCAGAGTTATTTTATTAGTTCCTGTTACAGACTTCCAAACAAATGTTGATATTATAAAATTAACATGTCAGGAACAAAAGAAAATGCATAATTTAACATAATATAGTTTATCCAATAGGGTTGGATCACTGTTTAAAATCTTAATGTGATGCATGCACCCGTTATTCACGTAAATACTGTGTAAAAGGGCCATTAACATAGGTGTCCACGGAACACGTAATTTTAAACTTAACCCTTGACATTTGGAGTAAAGGAGTCAGCTTATGTCTTGAGACAAAGCTTTAATATTGCAGTTCACAGCTCCTTGGGTAATGGTTGGTGGGTGCGTCTTTAAGTCTGTCATGGGGGTATTTAGTTTGGGGTTAGCTCTTGGGACATTTAGAGTTGTATACTGTGTCGTTGAGGCCTTCTCTGTTGCGAGAAATCTCAATGGCAAAGAACTGAATTCTTGTGGCTGGAAGAGAAAATGTTATAACATTATTCAACCCTATGTTTTCTTGGCATTTGATGATAATGTAACAGCACGCAACATACCAAATATTGTATTTTCCTCTGTATAGTCCTTTTCACAGTCTAGGCGAAGCAGTGTTCCATAGTTGAAGTCTTCGATGATTCCGTCAAACTGATTACAAAATGGTCGCCATTTCTATGCAGAAAACCCTTATGTTTGAGTATACAGGTTTTGGCAGACTAATACATTATAATATAGCTCGTGATGTGAACCTCAAAGTTATGGTGCACTGCCCACCTTGATTCTAGATGATGTACTCCAACAATATAATAGCAATTTGAGAAGGTTTACACAATTTGTCACACTAAAATCAATAATATTGTGCAAGACAGTTTTGTACACTGGTTTCTGTGTACGATGGAACTAAGC
This sequence comes from Forbesichthys papilliferus, assembly GCA_025399855.1. Taxonomy (NCBI): domain Eukaryota; kingdom Metazoa; phylum Chordata; class Actinopteri; order Percopsiformes; family Amblyopsidae; genus Forbesichthys; species Forbesichthys papilliferus. The sequence continues at coordinate 152,488 of JAODOY010000004.1, read as the reverse complement.
ATCATAAGGTAGGGCTATGTAGTCAAAGATGTAATTTGAAGTAAAACTCAAACAATTTTATACAGTATTATCTATAACACGCCAGTAAATAATGTTTCCATAGGTTTTCTGTAAGCCATTCACATATGTATACAATGTAACAAACCTCCTTGGCTTCATCAGATTTTAGTTCATCTGGATTGAGCAGTTTGAGGTTGAGGTCACTGAACATCTCCCGGAAGGCAGAATAGATTTTGTCATCCACCTTTGTCAGCTTGAGGAATTTGGGGTCGACTGAAGAGATAAGCTAAAGAGAACGTTTTGTTACGTTTCCCACCACACACTTGTTTTCATGGAAAAGTTGTATCCTTAAATGCTATCAACCATAAGTTGGCTTTTAATAGGTAGTTATGAATAGACCTTACATTAAAGTAGACTTCTGCATGGTTGTAGGCCTTCATTGCCCATATCACCTCAAGTTGGGGCTGGAAAAGAGGACAGTTATGGTAAGATATCCAATAACTATTTGTCTAAAAAAAAAAAGTAGTCAAAAGCAGAGTCAAGTGTTTAAATATATTTGACAGTGACTGGGACAGGTGAATGAATAAATTGTTTTTTAGCGTGAATAGGGACATTTCCCATTTTGAATGCTTTTATTGTATGGGATTGAATTCTATAATAGGGCACTGCAAGCCAAACTACAAATCCAGAGAACTCAAAGTTGTGACACCAACAATAATGATTGGATTGTTTCCGACAAGTGAACAAGATGGAAATGTGTATTCTTCCATTCATGTTAGCCTGAGACACCTTACATCATTTCCATATGCATCCGCAGGAAGTGACAGTGCGTGTGCGGCTGCCGAGGCTCCTCCTGCACCCTGTGATGATAACACATATCAACATATTATCGATCATTAGGCCGCGCTGCACCCTGTGTTGATAACAAATATCAACATATGATTATCGATCAGTAGGCCGCGCTGCACCTTTTGATGACAACAAATATCAACATATTATTATCGATCATTAGGCCGCGCTGCACGCATGCGCAGCTACATATAAAGACAAAGGGGGTTAAAGACAGATCATAGAGGTATTCTTCTCAGGAAACACGTTAGCTTATATATACACAAGTAACTGAGGTTACTGACTAAGCATTACACAATACATGTCTAATGTGCTAGCCAGTTGCTATTTGGTTCCAATGCTCCTGCACGTGTTTTTCTTTACTAGCGCAGAATATTAGCCTAGCTAACCGCGAGCTTGTAAAAATATAGTAACCTAACAATTTCTTTATTACAAAACGACAATTATAAAATACGATTCGCACAGTGCGTTATAGGTTCAAGATAATTCATTTGTTTACGCCCTTACCAAAGAAGCAAGTCCACTCTGCGACGCCATTTCTCTGGACTCGGTTTGATGACGTAATATCATTTAAAGGGTCAACTGCGGTTATATATCATCACATAATATATAATATATGAAATACGAATATATACTGTATAAGAAAACACTATACATTTTAATACTGTATAAAACACATTTTAGTTGTTTTCAATCTTTTTAATAATTATAATAGTGCTCATTAACGGAACAGTGATTTTAAGCCTACTGACGTGCCAAAGAGAGCAATATGTCGTATCTATCTTTCTCTCTAGACTAACAGTTTTCTTGGTCAATCTTCATCCATTTGCGGCTTGCGTATGAAAATACAGTATAATTATCACATTTCAATTGGTCGCCTGAATCCCAAAAGAAATTTCGATCGTGATATATTGCCCCATGTGGATATAATAATAGCTACAATATGCGCATGCAGTGTCATCATAACAAAACTATGTGAGAATTTTGTGGTCAACTGAATCGCAGGAAAAATCATCCTACGCCTGATATTAGGCCTACTGGATACATCGACTCCATAGCACTTTACAACAGATACGTCTCCTCTATTTCCCTTCACCGTCCGCCTCTTCACCCCCACATCACACCCAGCGCTCCAGCATCCTCGGCGGAGCTTGAGCAGACAGTTATCGGCGGACTGCAGTTAACGCAGGGGATGTTGTATTTTTGGATGCGTTTAAAGAAGATACGAAGCTGAGAAGAACACACGCGTTTTTGGAGGTAAGGGATTTACGAATACCAAAAGCCGATGGGTTATTTCTAACGTACAGGTTAAAGCATTTTCTGCAGAAGCTTGTCTCCTTCGTGCGCGCAATTAAAGCACAGCAGGCCACACGATTTAGCTTCTACTAATCTAGGCCGAACATATTAGGGGGCAGATTTCATAGCCTGTTTTACAACAACCTCAAAACGCATTTTTATTAAAGGATAACTGATGCCAAGCCTATATGCATATTTAGCCAATTGTGTCATTGCAGGTCACGGGTTTTCATTGAACTCTTCACAGGCCCGGACATAATGATCGTTCTAGCAGAGAGCCGATCAGGCTATATTCTACTGCCATTTGAGGTGTCAACATTAGACTACTTTTGTCTTACGAAATATAGCCAACTGTTAAATTGATAATTTAATAACAGTAGATTACTTGGGCAGCAGGTGGTTGGAAATTGACTCATTTTTATTTATAAATAAACGTTTTAAACGTATAGGCTATTATTTAAATAATTAAAGAAATAGTTCATGTGTGTTCATTACGTCTGTGTAGACTGAAAGATAACAGACTTGTATATTTATAATTTAATTACAAAATAAAAACAAGTAACAAAAATTGTAAAATATAATACAAATGTGTGCGCTTGTTCATGTGAGCGCTCCTGCGTGCACGCTAATGGGCTAAATTGAAGCTTCAACTTCATTGACGGCTCCATGGCAGTTAAAAGCTCTTAACGATAAGACTGTGCCGCGGTTCGGCCCCTCCTCCTTGATTGCCAGAGAGACGGTGAAGGCACGGATCAATGTCAGATTCATCTGTATCCACCATCCAAATGACAGGGCATAGCAGGCAGGCTGCCTATCACCACATAACATCTTGTCTGTGAACCTTTAACCATAAGAACACCCACATATCTTATCCAAGGACGCATAGAAAACAATGTTACACCATAGGATCAGCATGGAGTCATAATAATAAACTTCATTGCAAAATTATAATTTACACAAATCATACAGTGCTTATAAACTGTATAGCCTACACAGACTACACAAACACATACAGCCTGTTATGTATTTGGTCGTATAACATACAAATACATAATCGTAAAAGCTCTTTGACTGAAGAAGGCAGAAAGGCCCATGGTGATATTCTCTGGGGAGGGGAGTGTAACCTTAGCAATGGTTGTCTAGGGCTGGCTGGGCGTCGGCCTGGCTGTGCACTCTGATAAACAGAGGGGGGAGGGGGTTACAGGCTGGGGGAGGAGCTGGCGCAAATGAAAGAGGAGGCATGGTGCGTTTTTAAGAGGAAAGGAGAATGAGGAGAGGTTTCACAGGAAGTAAGACTCATCCAGCGGAGGATATATCCTCACACCACCCAGGTCTGTGGTCGGCATCATCACACGCTCCTCACATGGGAAATCTATGTTTTGCTGTCAGCTGAACATTATTTATGTCCCTTACGTTTGTTACACAGGGCACTCAACGTGTTACCTCCCATTTGATCTGTGGTAGAAGTAATAACATTGGGCTTCTATGAAAGCTTTTGCCTTTTTAGAGCTCAAAGGCCAGACCAAGAACATCTCACAAGTTGTCATTGCCTGTTAACCTTCGTTTCCCCAGAACTATCTGGCCTGCAAAAGAAGGTTTCTCTCCCAGCCATGCAGAAGGTAACCAGTCGCAACACATCCCCATAGAGGCTACAGTGCTGTATGTGTTCTTAAACATCAGCAGAAATAACCTAAACAAGCAGTGATGGTTCTCTTCATTGGTTGCACAGGTGGAGGGAGGGCTTACCTCAGTTAACCTGTCTTCCCGGGGTCCTAGTGCCCCTGGATCACCTGCCACAACCATCACAGTAAATATACACCCCCATGCACTGAAACACATTGTGTCTGTGTGTCTGACTGGCTGTGTGTGTGTGTGTCTGTCTGTCTGTTTGTCTGTCTGTATGTCTGGCTGTGTGTCTGTATGTCTGGCTGGCTGTGCGTCTGTCTGTGTTGGATGGACACACACACTAAACGTGCGCTGCATGGGCAGGCTCGTGTCAACGACACGGTGGTGGTCTACAAGGACCTGGCGGCCCTGCCCAGAGACAAGGCCATCCTTCAGGTGGAGAGACCAGACCTCATGACGTACCAGCCACACCTGAGCTTCTCTTCGCTGGACCAGCCACGCCGAGAGGTACACACACACACACACACACACACACACACACCAGCTGTGCCTGTTCATGCTCTGACCTCCATGTGACCTCCAGAGATCCCTGTCTCCGCCCGCCTCGTCTCCACCCACGTCCCCCGAGGTGAGTGGCCGCTGGCCGGCCTACCCATATTGCTTATGACTTGTTGGCTTGTCTATTTAAAGTGTCCCCTCCGCTGTGTCACAGCTGAAGGTGCGCAGAGCGGAGAGCGAGAGCGGCTCCCCCGGAGGTTCAACGCTGCAACTGCAATCCGGCCGCAAGATTAGCGCCAGTTTACAGCATTTCCACAGACCGGGTACGAGACCAACCCTACCGCACTTCACTGACCCTCACAACATGTACACGCACATACTTGTCATATACCGTAGATTCTACATTTCTGTTTTGTATTTCAGATAATGGCACCAACATATACAGGAAACCCCCCATCTTTAAGCAAGGTAAGACCTTTTATGACCTCTGATGTTGTCTTCTGTGGCTGTGTGTATTTTGACATTTCAGACTGAAACATGGTTTGGATCTACATCTACAGATATTGCTAAATATGTGGAAGGCAGCATCATTCAATCTTCTAAGTTCCCAGCAGCCCAGAGACCAGACCCCAACCAGCCCTCCAAGATAGAGACAGAATATTGGCCCTGCCCTCCCTCATTGGCTGCTATGGGTAACACACACAAACATACACTATACAGACTGTAGGCTGCCATTTAGAATTGAGTGAAATGCAGTAGATTATCTGCATTTAGCTAATGCCACATTCAAGTGGATGTAGCCTGACATACTATAGAGGCATGAAAATCATGACTTTCTTTACATCTTCGGCACGCTGAACAGCAGGCACATGATCTCTTTGACCCAGAAATACAAATTCTCAGGTATATTTATTCAGTTAAGCTTTGTTTAGTTTTGTACCTGTAGATTGGCAGCAATTGCACACGCAGGTGTAGCACCAGAGATGCCTTGTCTTGGCAGTAACTGTAGTGACTTTCTTCATGATAGAGATTGAGTGGAAGAAGAAGAAGCTCCAAGAGGAAGATGAGTTTGAAGATTTGACAGAAGATGCAAATACACTACAGGAACAAGAGCTGGAGAAGGTTTGTCTTTCTTCTACACTACAGGAACAAGAGCTGGAAAAGGTTTGTCTTTCTTCTAACATGTATGTGGTTGTTTGGTACAGATCTAGATGCATTCTCTGATATAATCCTAGATGTGAAGCAAAACAAAAAAAAAACTGGCTTCAGTGTGCTCAAATAAACTCAGATCTTATACAGCTCCATTTAGCTCTGCATCGATCCATGCCAGGTAAATCTAATAGTCTAACATTTGGCCTTCAATTCAGTTTGTCCTTTCCATATGATGTGAGGTTGATTATTGCACATTTTGCAAACTGCAGCACTGTTGCAATGTCTGGTGTGCTTTCAGACCTTAGCATCAATGTCTTCAGTTACAGGGATACTTTTTCTCCTCAACTCTGTATAAGCATGTTTCAGATGGTGCCATTGTACGCATGTACAGTAAACATAACCTATGGCTGGTATTGTGTGTGTTTGTGTGTTGTGGACAGATCAATTCCAACATGGGCCGCCTTATTCTGAAGGAGGAGAAAGAGAAGGCTGTAAATGTTCGCAGGAAGACACAGTCACTGCCTGACAGAACGCACATGCACACAAGTAAGTGTGATGCTCTCAGATGTTTTGTATGTGTGTGATATGATTATAGCCTTGTTCTAAATGGACCCTGTTCTAAATGGTCTGCAGGTTTGTCAACAAACACACCCAAATCCCCATCTCGCTCCGGCCTGACCAGGGTATGCACTTGCATTTTTTCTACACTAAACCTAGATTAATATTAACAGATTATAGCTAACAGGGTTAGTCAGGATTGCTTTGTAATCTCAAAGATAATGCTATTATTCTAATACTTTTACTTAGAACAATATGCATATTGGACAGACATATAGGGCAAACAAAATATAACAAACATGCAAGTAATCTTAATGGATCCTTAAAGAATTGATCATACAATGGTTTGTTTTGTGTATAGATGCAATCTGCAGAATTTTCTACGGATGGCGATAAGGGACAGCTACGTAAGTGTACTGAAATACTTTTTTTCTTCTAGTTACAGTACCCATTAGACAATTCTTTATTGTAATATATATGTTGAACTTAAAGGTGCCATGTGTCTACTACAAAAGTGATTTAATCCTATTTATAACATCAAAGCAAGAATAGCACTAAACTGCTAAAACACTGAGAGCCAAGAACACTGCTATTTTATAATATTCCCATCATGCCATATCTTCAAGAAAGCAACCACAGTCAACCAAACACACTGCTTATATGCTAGTTCTTATAGGCTATATCTCATTGGTCTGCTGGCTGCCTCTTCTTTGTGCTGAATAACATCTGTTGGTAGCCTATACACAGCCCTGCCTCTGTAAATAGTAACAGTAACAAAGTGGTGCAGATCACACCACACAACAATATCCTAGCCTTTGCAATGTGTTTTCAGTGTATGGTGGGCAGAGCTTCTGACGGAAGCAAGAGGTTATATGGTTTATGGTAGATCTGACAAGCTTTCTCTAGTCTAGAATGATTTACTTAGATACCTTTAATGTACCTAGGCTATTGAATGGGTCACCAAAACAATAGTGTGAGTGTCCATTCCTCAATTTATAATTCTTCAATTGATTGGACCGTCCATCGATCAAAATAAAACAAATTAATCCAAGTGAATTTTCTCCTGTGGAGCTGATAGCTCACATAATTTGTCAAATGATGCCGCTTTTAACTGACTAACAAATAGGTCTACTCCTTGCGCCTAGATGTTTTCTTTTGTTACCTGGCTACAAAATATAATTGTTCACTCCTTTTCATTCAGCTATGTCAAATAACCCGAAAGGCATATTGTCTCTGTGTATAAATTCTGCGTCACAGTTAACTAGTGGTGCTGACAGAATTAACAATTGCTCGTTATAGCCTAAAGAACGAAAGAGGTAAGACTACTTATTATTCTAAGATATAGATATTATGCAAACTGGCTTCTATAATGAATGTAGTAGTATTTACCATATTTTCTGAGCAAGATGTGTGAAAGGAATAAAATAATGGCCCACATAGGCCAGTCCAGTGATTAAAGCAATAGTCTCTTGATTGAAGTTTTGTATTTTGCTAAAGAAATTAACCACAGAAAATGAAGTATGTGAAACCTAAGCCATACATGTTATTATATACAGTGCATGATAGTCTATATCACACACACACACACACACACACACACCTCACAGCAATGCACAAAATACCATAGAATGCAAAAATATCAAGTAGTGTGATTAGCAATTGTAGCATAAAATGCACCAATCCAATGAAGCAGTTTTGGCTATATTAAGTTTAGTTTTGATGGCAAGGACTCTGTGTTTGTACCTGAATCTCCCAACAGTCCTAATTGCACTTAAATGCACTAAATTGGTTTAGTTTTTACATATATATATATATATACAGTTTAGGCAATACAAATTTAAAAAGTCCTAAAAGAAACCAATTTGTTGTTTATTATATGATGACATTTCATATTCTTCGATTAATCGACGAATCATTGTAATAATCTGTAGATTATTTGATTACTAAAATAACTTATATCTGCAGCCCTACTAGTATGAGAGTAATCTCAACCTCTTCCGTTCATTAGCACTACGTCACATAGGCAACTCTGTGCTGAACGTCTGATGCATATATACCCTCGTAAGCTCAACACAGCCTTCTTGGACCTCCATAATTTCCAGTGCAATGATGCCGCAGGGCTTTATTTAATAATTTAAATGTAAACATGTATTTTAATCAGTATCCTTAGCCTACAAATTGTACAGCTTTACAAGACCTGTAAACAGCCAGAGTCCAGTTGGTTAGTTTTCTTCATTGCAAGATTAACGTCCGACCAAAACCCTATGTACCTGACACATGACTATTTACTGTTACATTGGTTTACATATGGATTTGGTAGCGGTTGAGCTGAATGAGAAAATTATTAATTAATTAATGATCCACAGTTTGGTCATAGCTGCTGAAATGTATTTTGAAAAGGTGAAGGTGAAGAGTTTTGAAAGGTTAATACAGTTTTGACAAATACCTGTAACTAATAATTGTAAACAAAACTGTAGGCTACTATGTCTTATCAAGATTGTATACATGTCTCTGAAGTGTATACAATCTTGAAGTCTAAAAATAGCTAATTAGACAACATATTTCTATACTGTTTTTGTTATACAGAATGTATAAAGAAAATATTGTATTGTCTCAGAACTGTAACACCAAGTTCAAATATAGGTGAAACATTATATTTTGTATGTGATTTTGATTTGTATGTCACTTTGTATCTTATCTCATCTTTACAGCGGCCCAGGTAAGCCTCATTTTAGGTCAATTTGCTTGTGTGGCTTGTGCATGGCCTTTAACACACATCTTGCACTTCCACAGCCAGCATTACATGACATCCACATAGTGGCTGTAAGAGGCTCATAGGCATTAGACACCTACTATACATAGTGGTCAGATTGGCAGATAATGCATGAGTGCATCAGGCCCCCTAGTGGCTGCCAGGGCCCTAGTATGCTTAATTCGCTGGCTCTAACAGTTTCTACTCAGTTCTGCTTTGTAAAATGAAGTGCATGTGATTGTGTAGCGCACCAGGTTGTAGCTGGTCATATACTAAAACTGAGTGTGTGTGTGTGTGTGTGTGTGTGTGTGTGTGTGTCTAGAATGGAGAGGCACGGCGGGAACGGATGGACAGAGGGAATTCACTTCCTAGTATCTTGGAGCAGAAGGTGAGAACGGTCTGTTCTGGCATCCGTGTAACTGGCTGACAAGCATGAGTAGGCATGCTTATACACAGAACTCCCTCACTCATGTGCTGTGTCATTACTGTAAAGCACAGACAGGTATTTTAGGTTGGCTAATTAACAAAATGTAACTCATACTAATAACCTAACGCACAGGCACGCACTTGAAGGATGTCACTAAACCCCACCACATTATCCACCGAACTAGCTGCTTAGTCAGCCTTTTACTGCTCTCACAGCAGTATACTGTGGGTCTGACTGTTTGGATGTAATATGGTCTGTATGTCCCACCCTCAGATCTATCCATATGAAGCGCTCATTGTTACCCACAGAGGGCGCTGTAAGCTGCCTCCAGGAGTGGACCGTACTCGTCTGGAGGTGTGTTGTGTGTGTGTGTGTGTGTGTGTGTGTGTGTGTGTGTGTGTGTGTGTGTGTGTGTAAGCTGCCTCCAGGAGTGGACCGTATTCATCTGGAGGCATGTAGTGTGTTCTATGGTTTGGCTCACCAACTTGCTCGTTTCTCCTCAGAGACACTTGGATCCCGAGGCGTTCCAGCAGCTGTTTGGAATGCCAGCGGCTGAATTTGACCGCCTCTCACTATGGAAACGGAATGAACTAAAGAAGAAGGTTTCACTTTTTTAAAAAGGAAGAAACTTCATTCCCGTGTGTCATCGAATTACCACGCTGCCAGTCGCCAAGATCCACATTTAGCCAGATATCTGTAGTGTTCTGTACTATTGCAGACAATATGGCCATCCCCCTAGCTTATCCTACAATAACAATAATCTATTTCTGCTGGCCACGCAGAATAGTATGAATACACAAATAAAGCTGGTGCCAGCTAACTCTGACTCTTACATTACTCTTACTAACTTTAACAGATGCACTGAATTCACTGACCATCACTCAATGTTACGACACACCCGCAAACAGATATGCTGCACATTGTAATGCTTTTTCAACATCTCTGCTCACTGTCCATGTATTGTATGTCTACATAGCCTATCATGCTATCATGTTTTTTGTTTTTTCATATTATTAATTTATTCTAGTGGTTTTAACTTCAAGACATTTTATTACTGTTTTTAACTTGAATTAGTTCAACAGGCTTATTATAAGGAAAACCAATATAATGTATTAAATTATGAAACAATGTAATTAATATGTGGCACATTAAGGATGAGATTCCACCTACCTTGACTGACTGAGATGTTTATCAATGACTGTATTTCATACTCTCATCTGCAACAGTACCATGTTGCTACAGGAAAAGCACTTTTGCTTGTTAATGAGCAATGTTTTTGCTGTGTATTTGTTTTATTTGCTCTAGGCCTATATCATACTTTCTATTATAGGCAGCCAATAGGCTACCAAACATGCTTTCTTATTCTGATATTAAATGTGCCATTGCCTTCATGAGAATTTCAAATTATTTGTAGATAATCATTGCAAATAAGCAGCTAAGTCATAGTCAGTACAGTGGTTGTCTATTCTTGAATCTTGTCTTGCGGTAGTAGCATTTTCGGTCATATTAAATCACTTGAATCCTCCAGGTTTGCAATATGCTATCAGTGCTTATAAGTGCTTATGCCACCTTACGTATATGTGGAGCCTGCATCACACATTTGTTTACTCATGCTTCTGATCATAGTTATGTTTTTGTTCAGTGTAGGGAAGTCCAATAAATCAGTCAAACAACCCATTAAATGAATGGTGTGCCGTTAATAATTCATTCAATTATCATAGCCTACATTTTATGAAATAAAATGTAGGCATGTGTAAGATATCATTTGGACATGGATTAAAAATAGAACATATATAAAAAACAGGCCTATTCACTATGGAACAATAGTGCAATTCAGGACCTGTTTAAATTGTGCACCTACCTACATGTGCTGTGATTTAGCACAAGTTTGTTTTACAATGCACACCATTAGGGCCTACTTTATATATATATTTTTAAAAGTTTTTGAGTAGAAACAATTTGATCTATCATTTCGTGATTGTGAGAAAATGGACATACACACACCAACAACAACGTGCATAGGGTATAACTCCCACTCCCAGACGTGAACAGCATGGCTTGATGATATAACCCCACCTCAGACACCTGAATGTGTAGTAATTATTTCATCATTTCAGTTCTACCACTAGATGCCACATTGAGCACACCATTAGGTTACCTAAAACCAAAACACTATAGGGGTCACATGCACTCGCGGCCGGCTCGGGTATGACATTTACGAAACCAATCTAGTCCTACAATCTAAAAATTTAACAACACAGTGGTTTGTGTGTTGTAGAGTAGACTTGGGACTACTACACTCAAATAATACCCGACTTACACTGTGGCATATAAAAAAGTAATAGGCTGCACCATTGTTTTACATGCAAAACACATAGTCTATTCCAGTTGTCTTCAAAGTTTTTCGTGCCAGGGTTTCAATGGTATCATGTATTTCTGAGCCAACATGTTTAGAACATATAGTGCCATTAGGGATAGGACGATATATGAAATTATCGTTTATCATGATAAAAATACTGACGATAATCGTATCGTGGTGAATGTCCATTATCTTGATAATCAAGTGACTTGACAAAAGCTGTCTAGCTCACTTGTACTGTCCAATTGTATTGGTACATACTAACTTATTTATTAGACTGCATCTTTTCAGTCAATATCCACTATGGCTGAATTAAGGCTTAGCTTGTCCATTGTGTCCCCCACATACAAATTACTAATCAAATTTGTTAAAATACTGGTTTCAAAACTAAATGAATCACATACAAAATATAAGCATGTGTGTCATGACAATAGAAATGTTTGTCTTAAGAAAATTTAAGATAGTGATGCCAGTGTTTTAGTGCCATTTTAAAATAGTTTATTGCAATAATTTTGTCCAGGATAGTGAGATAAATGTTTCATATCGTCCCATGCCTAAGTGCTGTGAAGAAAGCAATATAAGCCATCAAAACAAGTATTGACAGATTAATATAGCACAGGTTATGTATTTATGTTCCTGTATATGTGACATTTATATGACATTAAACTTTTGTAAGAAAATAAGTTTGGGATCAAATTATTTGGAGGACCACCTGCTACCTCTCAGGACCCCGTAAAGTCCTGGACTAGCCTACACCATTTTAACACGAGTCTAGTTTAGCGTAATGATCATGTCGAACCAGTTTTCACAAATGTGCATACCATGTTGTACAATCTGATGTTTGATTCTGATCACAGTGCAGTTATATTTACATAGAATGCAAATGTGTGGGACGATCCAAGCACTAAGAAGCTGAGAACAGTTAATTGTATGTCCCTGTTCAAGGTAACAGCAAAAAAAAGCACCAAAAAAAAAATATTGTGTAGGCTTCGTGTTGCTAAGCGACATAGTTGACATAAAATAACTGCTTGGCGATGTTCAGGCCTGTGGGCTGCCTGTGTAAAGAATGGAATGCCTCCCACACAAGCCCCTTGATTCCCTGACAGGCATCACATGAAAAAACCTCTTGTTAAGTCCAATTCAATAGACACAGGTACTTTTACATGTCTTTATTATTGAATGGAGTGAAACATCTACATAAATGCAAGGCCCTGCAGTACAGGTACTTGTTATTCCGTTTAAAATTTAGCTAAAAAGAAAGATCTTGATTATTCATTTCTGTGTATTCTGCCAGATATGTCTGTCAGAAATGAAATGAGGCCTCACTTTGACCGCCCTGGGACCACCCCTCTTCAATCCCACTTAGACCAACACCTAAAAACACACACCGCACATCTGCAATAACACAAGCACTTTTCAAAGCAGCGGCACTCAACTGTCCCAGCAGACAGAATGTAGCCAACGGCGTCTTCTACAACCATTATCTCACCTGCTCAGTTTTACCTACGTTTCTCTTTGGCCAATGCGTACACTTGACAGCAAGCAGGCCTTCTGCAATTAGAATATAACTCTGGGCTTTACTCATGTGCGTGCCAGACATCCATCCATCCATCTCCCTCTCTCTCTCGGCGCTGTATGCACTTCTTGTGCCCAGATGGGTCTGCTCATTCTGGTGGGCAGCCTCAATCACAGAGAGACAGGTTGTTGGGTTTGTGTCTAGACAGGCTTTAGGAACCAGATTATTGTATTCAGGTAGCACAAGTTGCCACAGTCATGATTAGGTAAAGCCTTTACAATCAACCCGTTAATGGATAACTGGACCTCATTTTCTCCCCAGACCATTTGTGACCAAATGATAGATACAAATGAAATAAAAATACATTTTATGAGTTTTTTTTTTTTTTTTTTTTTTCCAGGCCAAATTAATAATAACAGCAAATATCACCAGAACTCTAAACAGAAATGTTTGTTCAGATGTTGGTCACAAATAATCGCTAGAGTTGGGAAAGTTAAGTCCAGGTAAAACTCTTCTTGCATTTCATTCCCTCCTCCAACATCTTTCTACCCATTCACTTCTGCATTATGATCTTCATGCTGCCCTCTTCCCCATTTCAATTTTGGGGATAATGCCTAATTCTATGTATTGCAAATTGCAATAAAAAAAAAAAGAATTAAAACTTCAACATCACATTGAAAAGAGGGAACAATTAATATAATGTACATATATAATATAAATGTCAATACTTGCTCCTGGGAGCTCAGTTACACTATCATTGGCATAAGAAATGGTGGATTTTATGCAACAGAGACCCCAATTACAGTTTTTTTTTCTCTCGCTCATCTCTATTCAAGAGCTTTCCTCTGTTGCTCAACATTAGCATGCCAAACGCCCAGCACACACAACTAGAGTTGATAAAAAGGTGTTGTGAACATTGTCCCAATTACCAACTCCTAATTACAAAATGAATTTGCCTCCATCTGAATTCGGCAGCGATTGCCTTGAGCAAAGTCCATGAATAAAGTACAATTAAGATCCTTCTTTTTTTCGTTTTTTTTTCTTCTTCTTGTTTTTGCCTTTTTTAAATCCTGCACCACTTGCTCAGGTTCAGTCTTAACTATGACATTACAGCTTTTATGGATGAGAAAATAAATAGGCTGGGTGAAGAGCTGGCCAGACTGAAAGCCTCATGTCCTCCAGGTCCTACTGGGATGGAGGACAGCGAGCCAGTTGAAGGAGAAAGGTGGAGAGCAGCAAAGAGAGAGCAAGGCCTAGGGAGAGGAGGAGAGAGGAGGGGAAAGGGGCAGAAGAGAGGGAGGGTGGGCGGCTGCCACCTAAGCCTGTGCGTTGGTGCCATTCTTGTCCGGCGGCGGCGCGCCGCTGGCTGGCAGGTTGTTGAGGGAGGCCGTGGCCTCGTACTGCTTGCTGTCCCGACGGGGGGGCATCCGCTCGTTGATGCGGTCCAGGCCTCGGGCCTCCTCGAAGCTCTGGATCTTGTGCTGGGGGTTAAAGCCCTGGATGGCTGCGAGGACACGCACAAGGTTACAGGGAGGCTAGCGCAGACGCTCAGCCACGCTAGCACACATACTGTATACAAGGTCCATTTCTAGCTGACTAGCATGGTTAGCATGAGTAGCAGCCTTGTTAGCTTTCGTCCACTGTCCCATAGTAAGTCTGACATGCCTCCCCACATGATAGAACAGGGGTGGGATTATGATTTAGGATTGTGGGCATACAAACCATCGCACACATTCTGGCCAGATATGCAAACTGAGGAGAGATGGCAGACTTTCCAAACAGGCAGCTAGGGCGCATGGGATGAGCGAACAATGCTTGACCACACACACACACACAGCAAGAGTCAGATAAACATGACACATGAGAGGAGATTGGAAATGACTTGCATACCTCGTGCCTCTTCTGCCTCTACGGTGGCTGTGTAAGCGTGAGTAGAAGTGCCATGCCCAAAACCAATGGAGAGAGAGTGGTAACGTTATCAATGCATTCACTCAGTCCGGTTATCATTTAGTCACAGATCAGAACAACCCCTCCTTCCCCACCCCCCACCCCCACCCAATATGGTAGCAATTATTACAGTTGTAGGTTAGTGAAGCGCTAGGGTCTAACAGGCTGGTTAGATCTGCAAACCACAAACTTGCTTCAGGACGACAGTTGTGTGTGTGTGTGTGTGCGCGTGGGGGTAATGTTAAATTTAAGTTTTGTTTTTTTTCTTCTTCTGTGTAAACCAAACAGGAATGTTAACAACCCTTCATTTTCATATCAGACTGAGTAAAAGCAACACAATTTTAAATACACTTTTCTAAATACATTTTTTATAAATATTACAGATGATGTTTATGATAAATTGGTATAAATGACAAATAGCAACCAGTATAACCATCATTAGTTGCTAAATAATATCAGCTCACTTGTTATGCCATGTTGAATACATGAACCAGTGTCTCATGAAAGGGTTCAATACAGAAATGCATACATTCAATGTTTACCATGTGATTAGAAACACAACACTAAGCAGTCTGTTAAGACAGCTAAACCGTTAGCAATAGTCAGAGGGTACGTGTGCGCGCGTGTCTGTCTGTGTGTGTGGGGGATGGGGGAGGTAGGTGGGGTGGCTCCAGTTAGCGGTTAGTGTTGGGCTGAGAGTGCAGGCGTAGGAGGTCAACGTTAGCGTTCGTGTGTGTTGGCACAGCGTGACTGACTGACTCACCGCTCTGCAGAGTTTGTCGACCTCCAGACAACACTCCCATAGGCAACGTGCCAGTGGGTGTTAGCCCCTTCAGCTGTAGCACACTCTCATTCTCCTCTCTGGAAACACACACACACACACACACAACAGCGGGCTATCATCTACTGCACGTTGTGGGCGAACTTCAAACCTCTCAAACAGCAGGTGAGGTGTCCAGACAGATAAATGGCAGTAGTGTAATAATGAAGAGGTACATCGTCTACAGCACCCTGAGACAGTTGTAGGAAAAGCATCAGCACAGAGCAGAACATAGTGGAATACAGTAGAGAGGTACAGTTAGGTCCACTGTACGGCCCATGTACAAACAAGCAGCTAGACGCATCTCTGATGTCGCCAGACTGCCAACATCAGATAACATCATGGTGACACAAGATGTATTTTAGTGAAGTGTGCCTTAAATGTCAAGTTAAAGGTCCCCCCCGCCCCACACACACACCTGAGTACAGAGAAGACACGGGCCATCTTTCCGATGGCTCGGATTTTATTCCTGATCACCTCCTTCCTGACAGCGGGAGTTCCCCCTGAAATGACAGGGAAGTGGCTTGTTAGAACAGAGGGATGAAGAAAAGTACATACTGTATGAAGGACAACAGCAGGGGGAGATATGCCATTGGGATATTGCAGGCAGGCAGGCAACACTGTGCCACTCATGACAAAATAAACTGACTCAGTACTAGTGAGCCTCTTCAGTGAGACAGTAGTCTGTCTCTCCATCTGCAAGCCTGAGCTTATTCAATTCTTGCTTCAAACATTTAGAAATAAAGCACAACCTCATTCTGAGGGCCCTCATTCATTTCAGACACCATTATCACTATAAGCCCATAAGCCAAATGCCATTAGAGAGGTTGTGCTATGCACAATTATAAATTAAAGATATCCTTTCAAATGGCACACAGGAGCACAAGGCCACGTTCAGTCCTGTCGCACTCAAAAGACCAGGATCAATTCTACCTAGTCCCAGCCTCTTCCATCCATTATCTATGTGCGGAGATAATGGACGGAAGAGGCTGCATACAGACACAGTGCATCCAGAAAGTATTCACAGCGCTTCACTTTTTCCACATTTTGTTATGTTAAAGCCTTATTACAAAATTGATTAAAATAAAAACGTCCTCAAAATTCATCACACAATACCCCATAATAACAAAGTGAAAACAGTTTGTTTGAAATGTTTGCAAATGTATTTTATACATTTTATACAAGTATTCACAGCCTTTTGTTAATATTTAGTTGAAGCACCTTTGGCAGCAATTACAGCCTCAAGTCTTTTTGAGTAGGATGCTACAAGCTTGGCACACCTACTTTTGGGCAGTTTATCCCATTCTTTGCAGGACCGCTCAAGCTCCATCAGATTTGGTGGAGAGCATCTGTGCACAGCCATTTTAAGATCTCTCTAGAGATGTTCAATCAGGTTAATGTCTGGGCTCTGGCTGGGCCACTCAAGGACATTCACAGAGTTGTCCTGAACCCACTCCTTTGTTATCTTGGCTGTGTGCTTAGGGTAGTTGTCCTGTTGGAAGATGAACCTTCTCCCAAGTTTGAGATCCAGAGCGCTGTGGAGCAGGTTTTGATCAAGGATGTCTCTGTACATTGCTGCATTCTGCTGCATTCATCTTTCCCCTCGATCCTGACTAGTCTCCCAGTTCCTGCCGCTGAAAAACATTCCCACAGCATGATTCCGCCACCACCATGCTTCACTGTAGGGATAGTATTGACCAGGTGCCTGGTTTCCTCCAGACATGATGCTTGGCATTCAGGCCAATTAGTTCAATCTGTTTCATTAGACCATAGAATAATCTCTCTCATGGAGTTCTTCAGGTGCCGTTTGGCAAGATCCAGGCTGGCTGTCAAGTGCCTTTTACTGGGGAGTGGCTTCTGTCTGGCCACTATACCATATAGCCCTGATTGGTGGAGTGCTGCAGAAATGGTTGTCATTCTGGAAGGTTCTCTTCTCTCCACGGAGCAATGCTGGAGCTCTGTCACAGTGATCATCGGGTTCTTGGTCACCTCCCTGACTAAAGCCCTTCTCCCTCGATCTCTCAGTTTAGCCAGGTGGCCAGCTCTAGGAAGAGTCCTTGTGGTTCTAAACTTCTTCCAATTACGGATGATGGAGGCCACTTACAATTCATTGGACTTCATGGCTTGGTTTGTGCTCTGTCAGCCGTGGTACCTTATATAGACAGGTGTGTGCCTTTCCAAATCACGTTAAATCAACTGAATTTGCTACATGTGAACTCCAATCAAGTTGTACAAACATCAAGGATGATCAGTGGAAACAGGATGTGCCAGAGCTCCATTTTGAGTGTCATGGCAGAAGAGGCTGTGAATACTTACGTACATGTGATTTTTAAACTTTTTTTTACTTTTATAAACTTGCAAACTTTTTTCCACTGTGTTATTAAGATGTCCATTTTATTATGGATCCATTTTGGAATAAGGCAGTCACAACAAAATTGTAGTCTATTGTAGCCTGACATGCACCTCTACAAAAATGTACATCCTATACATCCAATACACCGACTGTCTCCCTTTGACAATCCTGGTACAATTATTCAATTTGCTGGAAAGAAAACATTTTATATTCTTTGTTTGAGCATAATTGACAGACTACTACATTGCAGTAACCGTAGCCTACTTATTTAACAGATTTACAAGACGTACAAAGAGCCAAACTTGTGTTCCTCATTAGAAGTTTAATGCCCAACTGTCATCAAGTTATGTAATTTGTAGTCGTGCATGTCAATCAAACTGCCTCTCCTGTCAAGTAGGCGTGTCTTGACACAGTTAGCCAGTGCTGTGCCGCTGTCTCCCAGACTACACAAGTATAGACTGGCTCTGTAAGACTAAATTCAACTCACCCTATCTATGAAAGAAATCGAATGAGACATCTGGGGAATGGCACCAAGAGTGAAACAATACTTGTGTGTACTCAGACAAGTCATGCAGGTATATGTTCTGAAGTATTTAACGTGATGGAACAGCACTCAGCCACACAACCAGGAAGAGTAAATCACCGTGTTGGTGTTCCCCCACACCATGCAATGTCTAGCACCCTTTACCATTGCTTCACTTATTTTCTGTAAACTGTGCTGAACAACACCTGCTTAATAATCATGTTCTTGTACATGGCATGTGGGAGTGCAGTCTGGGCAAATCCAAGACAACTAAGACGATTTTATTTTGCAGTATATTATGGACTACATCTCAAACTAATTAATAATTTAAAGTCTCATACCTCTGGTGCAAACACACAATAAAAAAAAAATCAAGACTGGTTCTTACCCTCACACGTGTCGTCTTCTTCTGACATGAGCTCATCGTCTGAGCAGATGTTCAACACATTCACCAACATCTCAGTCACTGCACAGACACAGACCAGCATATTATTGTAGAATGCTGGTCACATTTGAAGGCCTCGGTTTTGTTTAACATGTCGGCTAGCAACACATACGTGGTTTAAATTCAGTAACAATTTACGCTCTGAAAGAAATATGTAAATAACATTTTAAACCATCCATCCATCCACCTTCTCCCGCTTATCTGGAGTCGAGTCGGGTCGCAAGGGCAGCAGCTCCAGCACGGGACCCCAAACTTCCCTGTCCCGAGCCACATTAGCAAGCTCTGACTGGGGGATCCCGAGATGTTCCCAGAGATATAATCTCCACACATTATTTTGGTCAATACGATATAATTCCAATATCGATATGAACAATATAAGACTCAGAAAACTGCTTAAAATACCCACAACGAAGCCAGTTAGTACAGTAAGATAGCAGTTTCACAGAATACGTGACTGGCTGTTAGCGGAGGAAGCTGTCATAGTACGTACATAGTAAAAAAACATATCACCATTATTGAATTTTTTTATCGCGGTATATATTGATATTGGATTATTGTCTAGCCCTAACTTGGGGTAAGGACTAATTCCCTGCTTGGAGTAAACACTCAGTATCCTGCTGAGAACCATGGCCTCAGATTTTGCGGTGCTAATCCTCATCCCAGCCACTTCACACTTGGCTGCGAACTGATCCAGTGAGTGCAGGAGGTCACAGACCGATGATGCCATCAGGGTCACATCATCTGCAAAAAGCAGCAATGAGATCCCCAAGCCACCGAACCGCAACACCTCTCCACCACGACTACGTCTCAATATCCTGAATAAGAATCTGCATTGTTGTTCTTCAATCTGAGGTTTGACAAATGGACAAAGCCTTCTCTCCAGCACTTTGGAGGAGACCAGGGAGGCTTAGTAGTGTGATACCCCTGTAGTCGGCACACACTCTCTGGTCCCCATTTTTGAAGAGGGGAACCACCACCAAAAGAGTGGCAGATTGGGGTGTCTGTCACTCTTTTGGCACTGTCCCCGACTTCCACGCAATGTTGAAGAGGCGTGTCATCCAAGACATCCCCATCACATCCAAAGCTTTTAGCATTTCTGGATGGATCTCATCAATTCCAAAGGCTTTGCCACTGTAGAGTTGTTTTGACTACCTCAGTGACCTCCGCCAGGGAATTTGAAGATTATCCACCCTATCAGCCGAGAGCTCTGTCTCTACCATAAAGAGCATATCAGTCGGATTCAGGAGTTCCTCAAAGTGTTTCTTCCACCGCCCAATTACCTCCTCAGTTGAGGTCAACAGCATGCCATCCTTACTGAACACAGCTTGGATGGTTCCCCGCTTCCCCCTCCTGAGGTGGCGGACGGTTTTCCAATAACACTTTGGTTCCGACCGAAAGTCTGTCTCCATCGGTTGTCGGAATTTCTCCCACACCCGCTCCTTTACTTCTGCTATGGCAGATGCTGCAGCCCTTCGGGCCAGTCGGTGCCTTGCAACCGCCTGCGGAGACTTCCGACCCAACACATCCCAAAAGACGGCTTCCCTGACCACCGGTGTCCGCCACGATGTTTTAAGGTTACTGCCCCTTGAGGAAGCTATGACCTTGAGACCACAGCTCTACGCTGCAGCTTCAGCAATGGAAGCTTTAAACATCGCCCACAGTTTCAATATCCGCAACCTCCACAGGGATGCCAGAGAAGCTCCGCCGGAGGTGTGAGTTGAAGATCTCACGAGCAGGGGCATTTTCCAGACGTTTCCAGTTCATCTGCACTACTTGTTTGGGCTTAGCAGGTCTGTCCAATCTTTCCCCAACCCTTGACCCAACTCACCACCAGATGGTGATTAGTTGACAGCTCTGCCACTCTCTTCACCAGAGAGTGTCCAAAACATGTGGTCTCAGGTCAGATGATACGATCAAAAAAAAATCGATCGACCTTCGGCCTAGGGTGTTCTGGTACCACATACACTTATGAGCATCCTTATGTTTGAACATGGTGTTTGTTATAGACACCGACAGTCCATGACTAGCACAGAAGTCTAACAACAAACGCCCGATCTGGTTTAGATCAGGGAGGCCGTTCCTCCCAATCACTTCTCTCCAGGTATCTCCATCATTGCCCACGTGCGCGTTGAAATCTCCAAGTAGAACTATGGAGTCCCCTACTGGAGCCCGATAAAGGACTTCATTCAGGAGTCCTGTATGGGGCTGTACGGGGCTCACACCCTGGGCATCTCCAGAGAAAATCCCCTCCCATCTCCTCTTAAGAAATACGGTTCCAGAACCAAGACTGTCCGTAGAGGTAAGCCCCACCAGATCTAAATGGTAGCTCTCCATCTCCCACAAAAGTTCTGGCTCCTTCCCTCACAGCTAGCTGATGTTCCACGACCCTAGAGCCAGTAAAAGTGTCATTTCTTCATTGTTGTCACATGAAAAGATATGCTCACATATTTGCAAATATGTGAGGGGTGTACTCACTTTTGTGAGATACTGTAGATACTTTTATATCTTGATAACGATACATCAAGATATAGCAAGTTCTGTAAATTAAATTAATAGTTTCTTGTCATCCTCCCCCAGGCTTGTGCTCACATTCATAGAACTATATAAATAACACATTGCGTATGTGGAGAGGGGCAGCCCCGCCCTCTCTGAACCAGTGAGCAGAGGAGATGAACTCAGAAGAGTTCAAATAAACATAATATAGTCTCTACATCGTTTTGCTGTAAATTATGATTTGTAAATTATGTTTACGAACAAACATAACCCATTGACTGCATAACGTGACTAGACCTTGGCAATCATTGTGTTGAGAAACATTTGTGGTTTCTTTAAAATAAGTCGTCTGAGAGATTTGATATTCTAGGAACTTTACAGACGGACACAAAATACAGGTCGGACATTTAATTGAACATTTTCATAGTCTTAAACTACGTCCTGGTTAGTCTATATGTCCCTAACGTAATGTCCATGTGTTTTGCCAGGTAGCTAGCTAGCGCGTTTTGTTTACTTTGCAGCAGTAGCACGGGCGATGCACCACGCAAAATACAACTTGTGGGCTGGCAGGTTAAACTTCATGAATCACAAGACTCAGTATGAATCTGCTTCACCAATGTTTCTCTGATCACAAGCTACTACTCCGTGCTGTCTGCTCCACTGCGGGGCGGGCAGGGCTCACGCCACACACACACACACACACGCACACACACGGAGCTCGGCGAGGGAAAGATACAGCGGTGGAGAGTTGGAGAGCTGACGAAAACTACACTTGTTACTGGAAGTAGACTACAATAAAAGCCTCGCCAGTAAAGAGCCAACAAGTAATCCGCGCAAAATATGCACAAGACCAGAATCCAAATGACGGAAATTATTTAAGTAAAGCGTGTGATTTTCATAACAACGATAAAGCATAATATTAAACAGTGGATGTTTTTCTATCGTCATACGATATATATCAATTTATCGCACAGCCCTACTTTGCTTCAACCAGTGTTTCAATTAGGGGCCAATTTTAAAATATATTCAGTGTTAAAGTTAAGACGTTCACACATCGACTACAGTTGTCCAGTGGATATCAAAAAAAATATTATCAACCAGTGCATTGTCATCAGTTTTGAATTAGTGACCCTGCCAGCCAAATCATATGAAGATACATATGTGAAGATACAACTGGTCAGGGCATCTTTACGGTGGCCAGGTGGATGGTCTTACCTTTCTCTCCAACAAAAGGCAAAGACCAGGTGAACACATCCATAAAGTTGGGTAACCAGTAAGGGTGAGGAGAGCAGTTAAACTGCCGGATGTTCATCACATTATTCTCATACTTGAGCACCGCCGCTGTGAAGACACAACACACACACATTAATCCTTACAATTCCTCAGCCTTGTGTTGATCTAATTCTTGTCGCTTGTTGCCAAGGTTTCCCCTCCAGCATTGCCATGGTTTCTGTTCTACATAGTGAAGTGGCCGTACCTTTGTTATTGTATACGTCCAGGTAGTTGGGAGCAGAGAAAATTGTAATTAGGGAAGGAAAGCCAGTTGTTAGACTTTTCCTGTACATTCGATACCTAAGTAAACAAAGGAGGAATGTTAGAGAGCCGCGTGATAAAAGTCAACAGTAAAACGTTAGCACAGATAAAATGCAGATAACAAAAGGTGTACAGCAGTGTCGTTACTCACCCTGCATCCTGGGCCTCATGTGCTCGTATTACAGACAACAAATTATTGTTCATCAAGAAGTCACATACTGCAGGGTAACTGGCAAAAAGTAAAGCAACACCCATTATAGGCACACTTATTCTTTTTACAGAGCAGTGGCACCAAAATGATCATATAACCACTTCTTATTAGGAGACACTAGTATTGTTAGCTTGCACTACAACATAACGAAGGACAATGTTTTATGTTGAGAAATACAACTTTTTTCATGTATTGATTGTGGCAAAATTACAAGTTCTACCTTGGCTAAACAAAGGAAACCTTATATTGTTAATGCTATGTGAACTGAAGTACATACACATATGTTTGTGTCAGTGCCCAAAGGGGAATACATTCAAATAAATGTTATTAGCTATAAACTCTTTTTTTCTCCCAAATTCAAAATTTATTTTTGGTAAATTAGAAATGTACTTATTTGAATTTCCATAAATAAATACACATACCGTATCTACAGCTAAATAAAGTGTTTGAATCAGCAATGTTCTCCAACATTCATTCATGAGCCTGATATGTTCACCCAGGCATAAACATTGTACCTCATTCACCTTGGTTGTCATGACAGTTAAGAAGTCATTTTAAAGCTCAATGCCACCTGGAGATATAAAATATCCCTTATAATAATAAGAAGAGAATAAGGTCTGCACAGAAGGACTGGAAAATGTGTGGCCATGGCAGGCTTTGTAGAGTTAATCATTCAGTGTTTTATTTCCAAACAAGGACTTAATCTCTTGAGATTATGGTCTGAACCGTAATGAAAGCCACTGGAACACTGCAAAAATTTGCAATTTACACAGAATGTTTAAAGAAATACAACTAATTAAGCGACTGGATTCATTTAGAGCAGTTTGGTGCCACCACTGAGAAGGTTTAGGTAAACATTGTCACAAAGCTTAAGTAAGGAATGCTAAGTAAATGAAAGCTACATACAAATACACTAAACAGAACTTGAGTGTGTTAAGCACCATCTTCCAGCAACTGAAGGCTGCTGTGTGGTCGTACCTATAGAAGTAGGAGCAGCCTCTGACACTGTTATGGCAGAAGTGTTCTTGGGTCTTTTCTGAGCCATAGTCCTCCCCAGGGTCAGACCACAGCAGGTCACACATGGGTCCAAATGCTGGCGGCTCCTTAAACCGGTCCAGCTGGATAAATTACAACTACCATCAGAATGCAACCTAATTAACAGAGGTCAATCCAGTGGCCACACAACATTGCAGTTGAACACTGGTGCTGGGGAGTGTGTGTGTGTGGGCGTGGAGGGAAACCTTGCGTATGTCATCCAGGCAGGTGACTTCAGGGCTCAGGCCTCCGTGCACACAGAGGAACTGCTGGTTAAGAAGGGCTGCTAGGGGCAAGCAGTCAAACGCTTCCATACAGGCATCATACACACGCTCAGAGTACTTGATTTTACCTGCAGCAACACAAACACACACACAATAAAAACGTGGGATCGTTCGGAACGTTGAGCTACTGTTGGAGAGCACCCGATTGTGCCCTGGTTAAGTTCCACTAGAACTGGAGGACACTGCAGGAGTCACACAAACTGAACTACATCTCTAAATACTGTGCTGCAGATGAGCAGTGAGCAGAGCGATGTCATTGTAAAACACAGCGGTGACAGAGCACTGCGCAGCTACTCACACTCCTGCTTGAAGGTGAAATACTCTGTGAGATGTCGGCACTCGTGGTTGCCTCTGAGGAGGAAGAGGGTGTTCGGGTGGTTGATCTTCAGGGTCCATAGGAACAATACGCACTGTAAGAGGAGCAGACAAACAAGCTTGTCTGTTTATGACTGGAAAACCACTTGTCATTTGTTTTTTGTGAAATGTGATGATAGCGATGCAATAGTAGTCTGCGTGACTGGCTACATCTGACACTAGAGGGAAGCCTTTATTCACACCAACGCATAGCACTGACAAATGCTCTGCTGTCATGGTATGTGATTCAGACCAGAATAACCAGGTTCAACTGAACATCATGAAGGGTTAGATACTCTAAATGGATGGTGTTGCGCCCCGAGACTCTGTTCAATGGAGCTCAATGGAGCATGGAGGCTCACGAAAGACGTGTTAGCCAGTGCTGGGAGGGACTAAAGAGCACCAGGATATGCACTAACACTGACAAGCAGAGATAGCAGCGGCCAATAGAAATGTAGTTCCAGTCGACCGTAGCAAGACTTTGTTAGACTCACCATTTCAGTACTTCCCCAAAATTGTTTTGAAACTAGGACAGGCAGCCTACAGGCAAGGCGCATGCAAAACGTGATTGTGTGTTTGTGTGTGTGTGTCAGGAACGGGCGGGGAGGAGTGTGGCAGAATAAAGAGGCAGACACACACACCGACAGTTGTGGCTTTCATTTCACACCAAGTCCTGCCTATTTAAAGACATACTTTGGAGCCATGTGACTTAAGACAGAGCAGGAGGCCGCTACTCTAAATGTCAGGTGAAACGTGAGCCGCGGCAGATGATGCGGCACTAAGCGCGCACACACACAGACACACACACACACACGCACACCCACCTCGATGCTAAAGTAGCCTCGGTCCACGTAGTCGCCCAGGAACAAGTAGCGGGTGCTGCTGGGCGAGCCGCCCACCTCGAACAGCTTCATGAGGTCAAAGAACTGGCCGTGGACATCGCCACACACTGGGCACACAACACAGCAGTCAGCACGGTGGCTCCCCGCTGGCTAGCTAGCTAGCGGCAGGGTGTGTAGGAGCTAGGCCGCTGCGTGGTGGTTACCTGTGATCGGGGCTTCCACCTCCAGCATGCACTTCTCCTGGCGCAGGATGGCGGCTCCTTCGTTGATGATGCGGAGCGCGGCCTCCTCCTCCAGACGGCCCTCCTTCACCAGGTGGCCCTTCAGCACCTCCACGCTGGGCCGTCCGTCCACGTACAGGTCTCTGATCGACAGCCGCGTGCCGGGGGGATATGGCACCGCTGCGCGCGCGCACGTGCACACACACACACACACACTATGAGTCAGCAAAGACGTCGCTTTATGCATTTGATCCAGTAAAGACGCCTCATTTCTCTCTGACTAAATACAGCCCACATCATATGTGCACATGCAGAGAATTGGTATTAGGGCTGGGCGATTTACAGATATTTAATTTATATCGGTATATATTCAAAAGAGATATAAAATTTGACAATATGGTTTATATCGATATAGTTATATTATGCGCTCATTCATAACTTTTTGGATTTGTTCATCTCTCTCTCCATGCCTGCATTTGGCCTGAGGAGTGGAGTCAGGAGCGAGTGATTTTGTGTGTTCAATGTGATTGTCAAAGGGGCGGAGACACCAGAGAAAGCTCACATATCTCGGCCTACTAACTCTGCTCGCGCAAGTTGACACGGACTGAGCATTTGAAGCATACCTTTTTTCAGAGTAGCCAATGAGAGAGTAGATGACATGCTCAATTTCCATTTCTGACAAACAGATACAGGTAGCCGCCAGCTAGTATTACAAGGTACTGGTAATCAAAAACGAATTGGATAAAATTGAGTAAACTGTCATTAGACCTGCAAAATTCACAACCCCTTTGCTATGAATTTAACCATGTACAACTAAAATTAACGTCGCTAAAAATAAGACATGTTCCTTGCCTGAACATTTAGCCCACTTCATAGAAAATACAGATATATATATATTGTGTATCGGTATTCAACCTAAATATATCGAATACGAGTTTTGGTCCATATTGCCCAGCCCTAATGGGTATAGAATGAGATGAACTTCAAAGTTGGGCCAGTAGGATTTCTTTTACCTGTGACAAAAGAGTGGTAAGAATCAGAGTGTTACTGGAGGAGGTGGGACGGAACAGACATGTTCTAGGATGAGCAACTTGGCTCACGCTACAAGGAATGTGCAAGGCCTAGCCTACTTTTTCTGTGGAAAAGAGAATGCAGTTGACTAGGGTGTGGAGTCAACTGCCGTGTTTGTTAGCTCCAACAACTGGCAGCTAAGACCGCCCTCAAGCTGAACAGAAAGTTCATTTTGTGTACTACTATTTCTCTGCCCACCATTTTACATGTGACCAACAGAAACTAGGGCAGCCTAACCAGTGCTAAACAAAGTAGCATCTGCAGTTCACTTGGGAATGTTTCTTCCATGGTCAAGGCAGCGTGTTGGACTGCATTGACAGGTGGCAAACGCCACCCAAAGCAGAAAGATTGTCACACACAGGGTGATTTATAGCAATTTCTGAGAATTACTATAAATCATCTTGTAAAACAAACACCTTAGACCTCATCTAACCATGCTTAAATAATGAGTTATTGCATCATCACCATTACTAGAGTTATCATTCAAATGTACACCGGTTCACATAGTATAAGCAGAAATATGGAACTGAGAAAAGAAAAACACAGCAGTATTTAAAGACAATGCTGTTATCAGATCTGTACATCACTCTCTCAACTTGGGCTACACTAGTCTATCAACATCTCCGCTGTCACATAGCTCACATGCATACAATTCCCACAGCTCTACGAAATAACCTCATAAAGTAGAATGTAAGAAACTATTTCAGAAAGAATTCACATGAATGCATACATACACACCCAACCCTGGCCCAGTGATCTAGTTAACGTGGAACTCTGAAACTAAACCAGGTCGCACAGATTCAGCCCTGAACTGGTTCACGTACAGCTCGCTTGGCAATCAACTGGGTTTAAGAACAATGAACCATAAACATTCAAACAATGCAGTTCTGATTGGTGAAGATAATATTCCCAATCATGAAAAATAGCTTATTACAAAATAGAGAAATAAGAAAGATTGGCACATGGATGTCAAAGATGATGTGACTACATCTATAGGTATTGTGGAAAAAACATCCTTCCTCAAATAAACTGCCCATTATGTCAACATATTGTCCATAACACAGATACTGCTATAGGCTGATAATATTGGCTCTAGCCCTCTTCAGATTGTTGGGCAAGACTGAAGTCTTCACATATACAGCCAAGTATTTGAACAGAGGCAGTAGAGGTGAAGGGTGGAGGTTGGTGGCTGTCCTTTATTGCATTTAACACAGATTCACAGATGTGGAGTTGGGGACCATTGGTAACCACCCAAAGCCGGCAGTGAGCCAATCAGAGCACAGTAAAACTGATGAGGGGGAGGAGGAAGAGCTGACCATGAGAGCACTTTATAACACATGGTAAAACAGCATGTAAACATGTTGGATGACTTACCATTAAACAAACCAGCTTTGCAAACACTGCTGGCCTTGCTTGCATGAATTACATTAATAGTGCAGATGTATAACCTTTTGTTTTAACATTACCAAGTAAATAGAAATGAACCAGTTACATCTGCAGCTCCGACAATCAAAGCAACAAGCAATGGGCTTGTTGCCCTTTAAGTGTTACCTGAAGGGAACAAATAACACATTTTGAGGTAGCTCTACCTACCATGCTATGTGTGACAGGATTGTCAATTTGTCAGAGAAATAGTATCCCACAGCTGACAATTATTAAGATAGAGATGAGCTCCATCATAGAGCCATACAACATTACTTTGAGACTGGTGAGATCAATCTCACAGTCTAGGTCCAGCAATCACACAAAAACGAGAGAGTACAGAATCATTATAAGGGCCAGGAAATGCTAAATGTGATATTTGATTACCAATGGCAAGAAGTGTTGAGACCAGATCATCTCATATAAAGAATATGTGTGTACGGCACACTAGTGGTAGCTGTTGTAAGACAGAATGCTCATGTCAGATCTGGTACAATATTATGTTCCAGGTTGGGTTGGGTCAAGTCTTGTGCAAACTGCAGGGTTTGCCCTGCCTCCATCCATTCTTCTGATTGACAAATGAACTCAGGCAAAACACAATGCTTATCAGACCAAGTCCACTTTAACAATACATGTTTAAATACTGTGAACAGCTACTGAAAATTATTCCATTTAATATTTCCAAATTACCTGAGCCATGCATTACTGTGCAATGCACCGAATGCATACAATATGCATATGTGCAAGGGGCAAGGTCACAAATCTGCATGTATGCATCTAAACTGCTGATCTACAACGAAACCCAACATTTTCATTTAAAAATGCCACAGCTAGAAGAATTTGGCCTTGTTGGGAGTATCATAATCAAATATGGTGTTTACATAAGCCTTGTAACATTCGGAATAATGGTGGCGACGTGTATATTTAAACAGACAGTAATACAAATGAAAGATTGTGCTCGTTGTAGGCTATATGAGCATATTCTAGAAACACATGTATGGAGAGAAAATCAAGTCATTGTGAGTGCGCGCACGCGCGTGTGCCCGCGTGTGTGTGGTTTATCTTCAGTATGATACATGCTGCCTTAAAGACAACAGGCTAAATGATCTCATGTTCTGTATTCTTATTAGGCCACTGACCCTATCATACATAACCAACCTAATTGCACTACACTACCCACCCATAGTGTATGGTCAGGAAATGTTTCTCAATTGCAGTTACCAATGAAAAGCCGTGAACTATTTCAAGACTTTTGTGCTACATATGAAACCAGCTCAAATGCGGAACAATAACCTAAAAAAAAAACTAAAAAAAACATAAAAATCCGGATGGGTTCAACGGACTGTTTGATTAACCAAATTATATAAGTTATCTTTCATCCAAATGATGTGCTACATCAGCTATATTAGCTGCCAAGTAAATTATCTTCCATAATATATAGATAGAGATCTAGAATAATATGCATCGTAGGATCCGAACGACGACTATCAGAGTAAATAATCACTAACAAGTAGGCTACAGTATTGTACGTGTTGGTCTAATAGTACGGTAGCTATGTTCACAAACTGGCTCCAAGTTCAATTTAACTTCCTGCAAGTAAGAAAAAAATACCGACAGATTTAAAGAAACGATGGCGGGCAACACTTACCTTTAATAGGTCGCTCAACCGTGGAGAGTTTGTTTTGGTCTTTCGCCGACATTGTCCTTTTTTGGAAAACTGAGTCGGGATACGTGATAAATAGCTAAATTGATAGATTCCTACTAGCTAGCTAGCTAGCTTAAGTGAGCTAGCCGTGCTAGCTAGCTGTGTTTTAGCACCTCGGAGCAGCAGCGTATCCCTCCTGCGACAGGTCAGCCAGGCTGCAACAGTGGAGCGGATCTACGATCTGACGGGGAAGGGAAAGGGGGGGTGATATAACCACCAAATTAAAGCTTTTCTTGCCTCTGTGCCCTGCGATACAGTGATGCCAAATTGCTGTCGATTTCTGTCAGATGATGAATCGACCCGTCCAGGAAACAATAACCACGCATGCACAATCGACTCCCTTCATGTGTGTTAGCAGTGCGTCAAACCATATCTTAAATTTAGCCCTTTACTCTTGCATCTGTTACAGGCCTCCGGGCTTTGGTTTTTGTCGTGATCCGATGTGTCGCTCAGTCAGACCCTCTGTCGGATTACAATAATCCACCTCAAGAGGATTTCCTACAACATGGCAGTACACATTCAACGCGTGGAGGTGTGGGTAGTGTAGTATTATTAATCCAATTTACTCACATCTGTGAGATGCAGTCAAGCGCAAAAAATCCCATTTATCTGTTGCTACTTAATTTTAATCTGTCATTTGATCACATATCATATGTTAATTTTACATTTTTTAGCAAAATAAAAAAAAGTTTCTACTAAAACTAACTAGTGTGAACATATAATTTAGCCTACACATCCATTAGAACGACTGTAGCACTAGAAGGACTCGGCTACAGGCAGTAAGTGCATGTGATGGCATTTATTTAAATACCGATGTTTTGCTTTTAGACATAACCTCATAGAACTGTATACCTTATAGGCTATGTTAGACCCCTCAGCATTGTTGGGCAGTACTGTAATATAATATTTTTTTTCATTAACTATTAGTGTAACAAATTATTTTCCAAAAGGTTATGATATTACAATTAGGCTATTAATCAAAGTAATGCCGCATTACTGCATTGAATTAGATTTCCTCGACTTCCATTTTATGAAGATGTGCCTTTATTATTTTACTGGTCCTAAAAAACTTAAGGTAGGTTAATTGAACCAACCTGTCAATCATCTGGTTTGAGAGGCTGCAATGTTTTCTTTTTGGCTGATTGTTGACTCCTGAGGTTAATTATTGTTCCAATAAAGAGGATTAGATTCTAAAATTAGCTGGCTACACAGGTTGTACATTTTCAGAATAGGCGAGGCAGGGTAGTGATTTTGAAAGTAATGTAGTAATGTAACAAGTAACTTAACTAATTACTTTTAATACCCAGTAATAAGTAAAGTAATATTATTTTTTGAAGAAGTAATAAATCAATAGTAACATTACTATTCCTGAGTAACTTGCCCAACACTGCCCCTCAGTGTCAGTCCCATTGGCAAATAACATTTCTGCAATAAACAATAATAATTATGTACATTTCACAAGTAGGCAAAATTACTATACTCCCATTATAGCATACTGGTAACCAGATACAGCCATATGCTGTAGTGTAATGTAAACATGTTATAATTATTACATGCATGCTAAGCTTGAATAGTTGTTCTTTGTAAAAAATATATCAACCATTTTAAAGGTTCATTACCAACAACTTATCAGGCAGGCCTCTTGAGAACTATGGTTTTGCAGAACCGTTTGACCATGTATGGAAAACTATTGCAAGACTGGGTTTCTCAATTAGACCCTGGCCCCCCAGGACCAGTTTTCATCCCAACACATGGCCTCTCCTTCCCTACCAGTTGTTGTATTTAAGATCTTCTCTGCCAAACCCACTGAAGCAACTAGGCTACATCCCACAGAGGAAGTGAGAGGTGGAATGTAAATTATTTCCTTCTTGATTTAACTTCTGTGTTTCTATTTAATTGTTCATCCATTCAAAGAAAAATACAGTACTTGTGTTCATCATGATTGTCAAATAAAAGGTTCAATAACATGCATTGGCCTCTCCTATTATGCTAGTAGAAAGACAAAGAAAGAAAGAAGGGGAGATGGCCCCTTCCAATGTTTCCTGTTTGAACATACTCAGATCCAGGAGTTAAAAGAGGTGAGGTAATCTCACCAGTGAATATAGACTGGTTGATGTGTTTTTGGGTAATGAACTACATGGCTAATTTCTCCCATCAGGCATTAACACTAATTGATTAAAACCGTGATGGATTAATTGACATAATGAATCAAACATCATTTTGCCATGATTAAAGACTAACCCTTTCTGCAGGTTGTAGAAGCTACTGATGACACAAACTGACAAGTTTACATCTGAGGAGGTAGGAATTTCATAAAATGTAATGTTTTAGCCAACTATTCTCTTATTAAATATGGTCAAACTAATTCCAGGTTAAGCCAGTTCAAGTCCAATATTACGCTATATGACGCTACAGGAAACGTAGATTACAAATCTCTTTGTTACATCATCACACATGGGGAGGGAAAACAACAGTTTATTGTTGGAAATATACTGTAGCTACCAGTTGTCTTATAAAAGGCTCTACTAGCACTGTCCAGCATTGAAAATACACTGCAATGCTACTTTTACATGAATTAAATACAAAATAAAAAAGAAAGCAGTACTGACAGAATATATTTACCCCCCATACAGATATGATACAAATATTTATGAATGCATTATAAAATATGAACATTAGCCTTTAAAACATGCACAGAAAATAACATTTTGCCCACCTTGGCCCTCTGTACTGTAAGTGGACATCTCAATTAAGAACTTGTATCTATTTACAGTACATACTTTGCTCCAGCAACAATACTTAGTGCAATATTGAATGGTGCCAGTGTTTTTTTGAGGTTCATGTCGTTTTTGTATTCTACTGAGGTCAGTAGAATCACTGACATGCCAGTGCGCCGGCCCCTGTAAGGACATAGAAGGCCAAGGAGAACCCTGGGAGTTGGAGATGTTCCCCAGGCTGCAGTAAGGTCCCTTTAAGGTCCGGGAGAGTTTTGTCATCAACCATCTGCAACACTTTCCCATTCAGTTTGACAAACCTGCCAATGAGAAGAACACTCATAATCACAGCTGCTTGTCAACAAGACTGGTGAATAAAAAAGGAGCTGTTCAAAGTTTTTACATTTCACATTTAAATAAAGAGCAGGGAGAGAAGGTTCCAAAAATAACTCTTAAATTATCTCTTACATTATATACATTTGACATCTCTGAAGTACCTTTTGTTGAAAATAAAATGGTTACAAAACAACGAAATCAGTAATTGGTCCTTGCTGTATATCTACATATTTGCTGTTATTGGAGGGTGCTCTGACCCGCAGTACGGTAGCAGAAAATTGACCCTTTTCACAGATGTGTCATCGCATGGTAAACACAGCTGTAGTTAAAAAAAATTTAAAAAATTTGTCCATTTGATTTATGTGTTCTTATTAGCAAGCACTGACAAGGACTCAACAGTATATTCACTGTTTTGTAATCAGAACACAGCTGCATTTACTGACACATAAGTGAAAAGAGTCAATTCCACGATAATAGCAAACCTTCTAGAGATTCAATATTTAGGTCTCAAATGATAACTAAATGCCAAAGCCAAGTCTGTAGTGGCTATAATGAGATTTGGGGAAAGTACCTTGAGCAGAGTCCCTCCTTATTCGGCTGGTCGGACTGGAGCACAAAGGCCTCCACTATGCCGACAGAGACTTGGGCAGGGAGCTGGATCCTAGCTGGACCACTACCCAGGTTCATGGCCAGCAGTGTGACAGCTCCATTTCTGTAGGCCGTGCTAAGGAACAGTCACGAAATGGATTACCTACCACCACACCAACAGAAGGTCAAACACCTTGGTGATTTAATTAATTACACAGGAATACCTTCTTTTGCTAGTGCAATGCAGATACAGCCGCACTTTCTTCCTCTGGCCATGAATGGAAAAGTCTTCAATTCTCAAAACCTCCGGTCCAACAAGTCGCTTATAGAGAACTGACAACCAATAGTCCTTACAAAAATAGATAACACATTAATCATTGTCATATGATTGAAAATGTATATACACACTAGGGATGTGCAGAGAGCCCACGTTATTTGTATTTGTTACGTCACCAAATTATTTGTTTTCGTAAAACAAATGTACAAAAGTGAAAATTACCGTAACGATCCTGGACAATGGGGGAAAGGTTTGGGCGTGTCATGCCAAATGTGTACACCCGCAGACAACTGATTGCCCTATGTGGGAGCGCTTGCAACTTGCCTACAGCTGTATCGCACCAGAAATAGGCTATGTCTACAGCTGTTTTTATATGGATGTACTAGTATATATAACACGCAAATACATATAACTTGTCCGTGGTAATAGGTAAGTCTTTGTGAAACTTTTTGGTAACATTTATGGTAACTGAAAAAGGGTTTGCGGAGTAAGCAAGGCAAATTATTACAAGGTATTTTCTAGTAAAATTATACTGAACAACACTTGTTTTCAGGAACGATTATTATCTAGGGCAATATTATTTTCGATGTTTATATGTGCTTTGTATGTTTTATTGCGTATATTTGGAAAGTCTTCAGTTTTCTGTGGACTTTTGGCACCACAGGTGCAAAATTTGATAGTACAGCACACCACTATCCAGCTACAACGGTGCTAACAATAGCATGCCGGAGTATCTTACCATGCTTTGCAACACAGCTCTATTCAATTCACTGGTATGCGACTACTACTCGTAGGCCATCTTCATGTCATGTCCGCAAAGCAGCCGGAGAATAAACATCCCCCAGCCTCCGCGCTCACTACTGTACACAAGCCATTTGAAATGAGGTTCTCTCTCTTCCCGAACACAAATCATTTAAAAAATAATGTGGGATACAAAATAAATATTCGGAAAACCCACTATTTGTAAAAAAAAAAAAAAAACACATTATTATTGTATTTGTCTCTATTCTTAAAACACACACACACACACTTTAATGTACGGTAATATCTTACAGGAAGAGGGTCCAGATTGTCGTCAACCAGGTGATAACTTCCGGAACCAATAAGAACTTGCCTTATGACAACGTCCAAGCCCAATTTGGCTCCAAGTCCTAATTTATCCAGCCACCTGCAATCAGTTAATAAACAATGGAACATTTTCCAGTTTAATGTGATGGTAATGTATAGATATAAAAGATCCATCCATCCATCCATCTTCTCCCGCTTATCCGGAGTCGGGTCGTGGGGGCAGCAGCTTCAGCAAGGGACCCCAAACT
>JAODOY010000004.1:97409-116865 GCA_025399855.1 Forbesichthys papilliferus | reverse complement strand
CCCCCCCCCCCCCCCCCCCCGCCCCCCCCCCCCCCCCCCCCCCCC
Source organism: Forbesichthys papilliferus (assembly GCA_025399855.1). Taxonomy (NCBI): domain Eukaryota; kingdom Metazoa; phylum Chordata; class Actinopteri; order Percopsiformes; family Amblyopsidae; genus Forbesichthys; species Forbesichthys papilliferus. Next base: position 116,820 of record JAODOY010000004.1, on the reverse strand, counting down.
CCCCCCCCCCCCCCCCCCCCCCCCCCCCCCCAGGAGTACATTTGCTAAATTAGAAATGTGATTACTCTATAGTCTTAAGGACACATAAGGAATTCATAATATAATAATGAACACATTCTAATAAAAATGGCATGGAGACCTGACTAAGCAGGATCTGGTTTTTGATTGATTTATCCCCATGTTGTCTTTGTGTGATATTTGCACAGGGATCATTGAAACAGAGGGGCGCTCCATGGAACAGGAGATGGGAGAACTGCGATGCTCTGGGGGAGAATTTGCTCTCAGTGATGTCTTTTATTTCTGCAAGAAGGGAATGGAGAGCATCATAGACGACCAGGTGACCCAGCGCTTCTCATCTGAGGAGATGGTGTCCTGGAACCTTCTCACACGCACCAATCAGAACTTCTGCTACATTAGCCTTCGGCTAACTGTCATCTGGGGTGTTGGAGTCTTTGTGCGCTACTGTGTGCTTTTCCCGCTCAGGTTAGTCTGCAGCCTAGAAATACACTTGATGTCTCTGCTAAAGGGCCACAGTGAAATACCTTTTGTGTCTCATAGGATTACCTTGGCAATCATTGGCTTGACGTGGCTTGTGATTGGAACAAGGATGGTTGGATTTCTACCTGAGAGCAGGTACACTAAAGCCCTGTAAACGTTTTAAAATGTCTTATAACCTTTTAGTAAACATCACCCAACTATCCCAGTTTAATACATTTGTTTAATCTGAATATAATAGAAACTTTTAATGTCTGCACAACTTTTGGTTGTTCCTCATTTCAGTTTGCTGAAGTATATAGTTACTTGAATGAGCTGGATGAATCTATTAGACTCAATATCTACTGTACATAACCAAAATGCAAACACCTAATCAACTTCATTGTAAATAAGAATTTGGTCTTAACTGATTTCACCAAGTAAAATACATTTAAAATTAACCAAATTAAGATGAAACATACTACTTGTTTTAAATGTTATAGTTAACTGAGACTAAAACTAAAACAGCTCTAAAATATTAAATTAGGTGAACATCTTTTATCTGTTAATTGCGACCAGATTCTAATGTCAAAAACTAAATAATGTAACAACATTTTAAAAAACTAAAGTAGGAAGTGGAATTGGAAAGCTTTTGGAACTTATTGTTCCAGGGTTTCTGTACACCTGCATTTGTATTGATGTATTACAGTGCAAAGAACTGGCTGAGTGAGCTGATCCACCTGATGTGCTACAGAATCTGTGCTAGAGGACTCTCTGCCACCATCCATTACCACAACAAGTTAGTTCCAGCCTCCATCTAGGGCTAGCTGTCACATGATTCCCAAGGGTCATGGCATTTCTGGATTGTCATAGAATGTTGTAAACACTATTCCAAACAGGGAAATCCTGTCATTATGTTTTTCCATGCTCATGGACTAGTGGGATTTTATTCCATCCACTCCTATGTACTGTACTTTATATGATAATTAAAGTCAGAAATGTAAATGGTGATACAGTGATACAACATATGTACATTTCAGACCCTAATATTGTTTTCCTAGAGAGAACAGACCACAGAAGGGAGGTATATGTGTCGCAAACCATACCACACCTATTGACGTTGTCATTTTGGGCAACGATGGATGCTATGCGATGGTGAGTATCCTCAACATTGCACATCAGGTTACCATTGGTATTTTGCTGTGTCATCCCACAGACATCGTTGCTCAAGGGCAGGGCACTGTCTGTCCCACATTTTGTAACAGGTGGGCCAGGTTCATGGAGGCCTGATGGGGGTCATTCAGAGGTCAATGTTGAGGTCTTGCCCCCATGTGTGGTTTGAGAGATCCGAGATGAAAGACCGCCACGCTGTCACTAGTAGGTGAGACATGTGAACAGGGAAACATATTTTAAATAAACGTACAAGCATTTTGATCAGATGTACTTATTTGTTTTCAGATTTAAAAAAAAAAGTCTTGCTAGCTAGTAAAACTATAACAAATATATAACAAATGTAAAATAAAATATATATTAAATATAAATAAAAGAGAAACTGATGCAGTGGTCTCTTAATTATTTCCAAAGTTGTATACCAGCTGACTGTATATTATCGTTATCATATCTATACATTACTGTACCATACACTACATTGAACTGTTATGCGTACTGCTTCTCATCAGATTAAGGGAGCATGTTGCAGCTAAATACAAACTGCCCATCCTGATATTTCCTGAAGGTGAGTTTTAGCTCTGCAACACTATTCATTTAGCGGTGGTTGTTGTTGTGATGTATTTACAGAATCTGCCACCCCTCTTCCAGGAACTTGTATCAACAATACATCGGTAATGATGTTTAAGAAAGGAAGCTTTGAAATTGGAGGGACCATATACCCGGTTGCAATTAAGGTTTGTCATTGATCAAAATTAATGCTTTTCAACAGTATCTACTTAGGCTATACACGAGAGACATGTTTGATGCTTAGAAACATTGTGTTATTGTACCTGAATAATACTTAAGAAACATCTGGAAAAGATGTAGAAATATTCAAAAGCAAGTTCCCTACATACACCACAAACACATCACGTTACTGTAAGTAATGATGCTGTGCTAGGACTAATTCTCCTTTGTCTACCTCTACAGTATGATCCACGTTTTGGAGATGCCTTTTGGAACAGTGCAAAATATAACATGACCAGTTACCTGCTCAGAACCATGACTAGCTGGGCTCTTGTGGTTAACGTATGGTACCTTCCCCCTATGACCAGACAGGTGAAGACTCCTCATGCTTGCTATACAAATACTCTGATTGTATTATGTGCTGGTTGGGTTTAGGAATGCATTTACTTCCATGAGCTCCAAAAATCCTCCTCTGTAATTTATCAAATGTCAAATGTAAAGATGACAAATAATGGAGAATGACCTGGGGATCTCATCTGGATGCAAAATGTACAAATCACATTTTCTATACTATGTTTTACATGAGCTCTAATTTCAGATAATGACTGTAGATGCTGACGATTCTTCTGTTGTGTGTTTTTGACAGAATGGGGAAGACTCTGTCCATTTTGCCAACAGAGTGAAATCTGCCATCGCCCACCGAGGAGGGCTTCTGGACCTAGCATGGTAGGGAAGAAGGATCTGTTATCAGTCCATCATATTGTAATATCCCATTATACAACCATATGAAGAGCAGTTGGACATTTGAAATGAAATACAATTTCACTGATTTTAGGGACAGGAAACAATTAAAAGATATAAAACATTGTATAAAGTCAGTAAGTGTGCACTACCATGATAACCCCTGCTGTTTTGTGGAGGTTATTTAATGTTGTTAAGCTTCTGTCTAGGCCTGAATCAGCTGTATTTTAGTGGTATTGCATCCATAAGAACTGACCTAAGAACCGAACCATGTGTACAGTAAGTGTTACATTATGGCAAGCTAATGTGACAGATCACACAATCACACATTACTTCACGCTTCACTCCTCAGCAAAGACCCTATCACTCCTTTGGAATATAGCCAGCACATTCCATAGATACAGAGATTAGCTAAAGGGCATCTGTTTTGTCAAACGGTTTGAGGGAAAAACACATTAGGCTAACTGCTAGTGTTTGTGAATGTGTGTGTGTTGTGACAGGGATGGTGGTCTAAAGAGAGAGAAGGTGAAGGATTATTTTAAAGAAGAACAGCAGAAGATGTACAGCAGCATAATTGTGGCACAGGAACACAGCAAAGCCTCTGAAATAAAACCTCAACACACCTCAAGTAACTGAATCATCTCATCTTTATGTTTGCCTATTTACAATGTAAGATGTCCTTGAGAATCTTGAAAGGCATCCTGAAATAAAATAAAATAATAATAATTTGTATTATTATTATTATTAATATTATCCATCCATCAACCCATTTTAAACCGCTTATCTGTGATCGTGTCGCAGGGGCAGCAGCTCAAGCAGAGGACCCTGTAAGGCTGTATGGGAGTAGTTAGGACCCAAACGCACGATAGGCAGGCAGCATTTAGATACAGTATTAACATGTTTAATGTATTATAAGAAGATTCACATGAAAAAGACACTTACTTTGACAAAGACTAATAAGCGGTTCTGAAAGCACTAGGGCTAATATTCACGTAGACAAGACAGATCATTGGTAACAGTAACAAAGTACAGGTGCAACACATGAGTTACACATGATGAGACATGATTTAAAAAACACAGGAGGAATCAACGAGATTGGAAACAGAGCAGGGAGTGACAGGGAAACAGGCCTGAAACAAAAGGTCAAAACTGAACACGACAATACTAGGACCACATGACAGACAGAACGTTACAGACCCCAAACTTCCCTTTCTTGTGCCGCATTAACCAGCTCTGACTGAGGAATCCCAAAGCGTTCCTAGGCTGTTATTATTATTATTATTATTATTATTATTATCATTTATAAATCTTACCACATGTTGGTGTTCTTTGTAAATATCTACTGCACCCATGAGCTATTTCATATCAAGTTAAATGTATTCAATATGTATTTCCTACATTTCAGATTTGGGTTGCCTTCTTTTTCTATACTGATATTGTATGTATTTCATCAGGTCTTAAACCATGCCACAGTATTGACAGGTTGGTGGTGTTTTAGTTACAGGACATGTGGCTCTCTTCTCAGAAGCCTAACACTAGGAGGCAGTATATGATAACATACTACAGTATGTAGCACTACTATCTACTAGATAACACCCAATCCATTGCTGAAGACTTGAGCCATACCGCATATATACATTTTAAATGCAATGGAAAATCAATATTAAAATGATCCACAATATGAAAGAGGCTCAATGATTACTATTATAATTACAATGTTCTATTATTGATCATAAAATTGATGGTGTTCTTATATAAGTAGTCCATATACATTTTCTTTCCTTTTTTTCTTTTTGTTTCAATAATGTTTATAGTTGCCTTGAATCTGACCTTTTACCTGTGAAAGACAGAAATTACCTATTGTACCTTTATTTTTACATACGTATAAGTGCATGATTTTCTACACATAAAAACAAAGATATATTGTATTATGAATGTAAAAGATGTACCACTTTAAAGTCAATTAAAACATCTCGCAGGGTTTATTTATTGGAATTGTATCCTAACAAATATATCCCAACAAATTTCCAGATAGGATAATTACATACATATCTTATGTCATGTTCATTTACTAACACTGTTGATACAAACGCAATGAAATATCCACTCTAATATTGGAGCACTGTAAGGGCAGAGTTTCCCATTAGCAAGAAGCCATTATTCCTCATCAGTAATAGAAAGCAATATATATAAGAGAGAGACAGAGAGTGAGAGAGAGAGAGATCCTACCAACTCAAACGGCTGAACAGATGAGTATAGCTGTGATATGTTTACTGTGACGGTGCTTTAATAAAGAACGCAGACACTGTGAAATAGCATTGAGTTATTCCTCCACAAACAGTGAGCAAGAGGCGGATTAGATTCCACAGGCTCTGTCTCTCAAGCAGAGACCATCTCCCCGCCATCCCGGCTATAATAACAAGCCAGCAACTTAAATTGCTTGAACAGAAATGTTTGTTCTCCCTTAACAAGATTGTGAATTATTAATAGGATCTAAAACCGATTTTATAACCTGATTCTGGAGGTGGGACTCTTGGCAAGCAATGCTCCACCATTTACTGTGATGTATGTGTCTGCACATCTTTATATCCAATTTAATGTGATTCAGATAGATTTCAAAGGGACATCATAAAAGGCATTGGAGTGACCCCTGCTAGGTCCGAATGACTGTAGACTCCATACAACTACCCTGTGTCTCAGTATGTTGATTAGATTTGCTCAATTTTAGTTATACTCATAGAGATCTATACAAATGTAATGCAGGTACACTAAGTAAATATGAATACATTTCCAAATCAAATCAATTGTCCCAGAGAATGTAGTATGTACTGGACATCATTTTAAATCATGGCTTGCTGGGAATTGGGCAGTTTGACCAGTAGCAAGGGTAAATGACTGATTCTTGGACTCGCCATTAGTTAGAAGAACATATTGTTTATAAATACATTGTACTACAGTACCATTCTGCTTGAAAAAGAACTCCTGTTTTTTTTAATGTGTGTGATGTTAGGATATCACTCAGCTCAAAGGGAATAATACATATTATATAAGCATAGTGAGGGATGTCAGAAAAGACCATGTTGGCCATAACTAATTGAATTCCAGAAAACCGTAGGCCAAATGGTTTTCAAGGCATTGTAATATGAACGTAGTAGATACCAGGTAAATAATGCTCCCATTATCCCTATGTTTAATTTTTAAACATTTTATGGTGTTGAACAATATAGTCAACAAGGAGTTGTTCTTAACCGTGTGTATTTAAAATTCCTACCAAATACTGTATTTTCCATTAAAATGTTAGTCTATAAAATATATACTATACTGTCTGTGCATAAGTAATTCAGTATATGTAGTAATACAAATAATGCTAATATGGTAGTGCTTTTAGATAACATAATCAAAAAGTAACAGACAAACAAAATCAACATCCTCAAAATAATTTTTCAATGTTATTTCATTGTGTGGGATTATTTTTGTCTCTTGTATGCTAAGAACATATTTATGTAGGTCTGCAGTGAATTATTCCACAATACACGGATATAATCTGCAACAAAATGTACTGCATAACATTTCAGGTGATTTACTTTTAATTTATTTGTATTAAACGTATTTTGTGTATGTGCCAGTCTGTGTGTAGTATGTGTGCAACCGCTTTCGTGGCCAGGAGGGGGAAATATGAGACCAAACCTTTCTCATTGTGCTCATTTGCATACACTAATGAAACGGGCTTTAATTGGTCAAAATTGATTTTCTTTTCCCTGTTTTGATTGAGCTACAATTGAGTCTGAGGTTCGTCAAGTGTAGAGCTGATTGATTTGTGGTTTAATTCCAGTTTATTTAGTTTAGGAAATAATTATGTACTCATGCAATAATTGGACAGAGAGAGAGAGACAGAAAGAGAGAGAGAGAGAGAGAGAGAGAGAGAGAGAGAGAGAGAGAGAGAATGACTGAGCATCCTTGAGTCACCCCAAAGTGATTTTCATCACATATATAATAGATAAACCTCTACATTTTTTCTTCTTCTTAGAAATCCACACAATTCAGTTTTTCCACTGAGTGAAAAAGTGGAGTTACATGAAAAATGTCCTTCGTTGGGGTACATGAAGGTGTGAAATTGCAGACTACTCTTTGCCCTCGGCCCCGGGCTTCAAAAGGTATTTCTTTTTTTATTGACAGAGTAGCAGGATTTCACCTTGATGGTTGCTCTCGGTAGTGGCTGGCTGGCTGTTCCCAGCACCTTCCTACCCTTGATTGCTTTTGTTTCCAGGTCACCTGCTATCTATTGCTGCAACTTTTTCAATTTCTCACAGCTTGTTGTATGAAGACTGAACTGAAGCCGCCGCCATCACGTGCTCACACCATGTTGTGGAAACATGCATCAAGCCTTCTGAGAAATAGTTGGCAAGGCAAGGCAAAACACATTACAGTACACGCTTGGTAGGCAACCGAGATCTTGTCAACTCCGATGGAGAACTAACGTTGTGCGAGTTCACCAAATGAATAATCAAATAAATGTCTCGGTTCATTAATATGAAATTATCTCAACATGAAGATTAATTGTATTAAATGTATTAAAGTGTGTTTTGTGTAAATCCAAGCCTGGGATGTGATGGATGATGAGAAAGGCGTGATGAATGAAGAAAGGAGCGGAACTAAATTGAAAGTGTACTCATCCGTTCTCTTCTCACAACTAATGATAAATTGAGCATGTCACGTCGAACAATACAAGTTCAGGTTTAAACGTCGTCCTACACAGAGCTGTAATGTGGCTCGCAGACAACATTACAGCCAGGTAGCCTATGACAACGACTGTAGGCTGAAGGAACTGCTAACATTGCCTCATACTGCCTTGATAGGCCTAAGCAGACAAGGTGAATGTCATTAAGTTCATATTAATTTGTTTGTTTCGGTCTGTGGAAAGAAGTTACTAAAACGCATGCCTACCTAGACATTTAGACATTTTAACACATGCACCTTTATGTCTTTTTAACTGATGTTTGTTAAATTCCATCCATGCATCCATCGTCATCCGCTTATCCGGAGTCGGGTCGCGGGGGCAGCAGCTTCAGCAGGGGACCGCAAACCTCCCTTTCCCGAGCCACATTGGAAAGTTCTGACTGGGGGATCCCGAGGCATTCCCAGGCCAGTGTGGAGAGATAATGTCTCCACCTAGTCCTGGGTCTTCCCCGAGGCCTCCTCCCAGCTGGACTTGCTTGGAACACCTCCCAAGGGAGGCGCCCAGGGGGCATCCTTACTAGATGCCCGTACCACCTCAACTGGCTCCTTTCGACGCAACGTTTGTTAAATAATCTCTGGGAAATGATTGCAGGAATATTGTTTACTTTCTTTGTTAAAAAACTAAATTACTGATAGACAGCCAAAGTTGCAGATGATCAAATTCCTATTAAGATTGCATCTGGGTTCCAGCCAGCAGCTTGTATTGTAAATGATATTGCCATCTGTGAGATTGCGACAGTTGGGGAACGGAGAACAGGCTCTATCAATCTCCAGTTATCCTACAATATTGGTTATGGCATTCCTGCAATGCAGTATCCAAAGTTTGAATGCGATTGCTGAATATTGACATTACTGCAGGCTAATACAGTATTATACTTTGCTGAACATGCCAGATTAGCTCACTTCCTGACAGAATATTAATTATTACCCATTTCATCTTGCTTTATTACCATTTAATGAAACAGTGTCTCAGGTTTAGCAGCCATATACTACTCATTTGAAAGAATGCTGGACGTTGATGGATCCATATCAAATATGATCCTCTCCTGATACAGAGCAGTGTTGTTTGTAATTAACATTTACCCCATCAGCTAACTTACACTAAAGTGCACGTGGCTATAAGAGTAGAGAGGAAGGCAATCCCCAATGCACAAAAGAGATGGTAATTCCATGACAAAACAACCATGTGCTTTCAAGCACAAGGAGAATACGGTAATGTTAGATACAAGTTGAGGAGTGTATCTTTAAATAAGGACACAATGCTCTTCGTCTCTCCACCAACCAGAGGCAGGAGCACTGCTCCATACAACTCTGTTTCTCCAATTTCATTCTCGTACAGCTTTGCAGAAAAAATAAACTCAGCGTTCAGCGGAGCAGTACACGCACTTCACAACTTCTAGGCAAAACGAATACTTTTTAATTTGTCTGCCTGGGATGGCCCCAGGCCCCAGGACAATGTTGATGGATGATGTTTTAATGCTGCTGAATGTTATTTTTACTGAACAGGGAAAACTATAAATTTTTACTTCATTGGCAATGATCGTGCCCTATGCATAAAAGTGCAGAGGCTGTGCGTTGCCCATGAATAATCGCCCCTCGCAGCAGATGTTACTTTGCAGAAACCAATTCCTCGGATAAGATTTGCAGAAGATTAATTGTCTACAGCTGTTTCATGGCCCGGTGCAATCTTAATACATTTATGAGAAGTTTAAAAGCTCACTAGAGGCAACTCAGTCTCCCGTGTGGGGCTGCAAAGAGGAAAAAGAGAGGCTTTATTTCTTGGTCTAGAACCCTATATCCTCCACCAGATTCTTCATTAGCTTTTATGCAATATGACTATGAGGCTGGTTGTCATTATAGAGCAAGGGGCAACAGCGTCCTCTCCTTTTCCTTTCTTCTCTCTTTTCCACTCATCATCCCTGTATTTTCATTTTGCCCCCCGTTTGATTGACCAAATTATTCAGATTTGTGCAAATGAGTTGTTTTCATTTTTCTTCTCTGGGGTGGAAATTGAAAGTGACCCAGTGTGACCCCCATCTATTACTCAAGCCAAATTGCAGTGAATGTGCAGTCCGGATCATTCTACTGCGGGCGGCACACCACTGCCAGGGCTTTGTTAACCCAGTAGACATGACCCTGCCCATACACAGTGTCTGTACATGTTTGCATGAATCGCTGTGTGTTATGACCCAGCACACAGCTTTTCCACCGCTCTATTTAGATGTTCTGGAGAGAACAAAGCCAATCATGTTCACCATTTCAGTGATGGGTCAAGGGGGCGCATGCAACATGGCACTTGTTTAAGGTGAGTTTTCACAGAACCATTTTGTGTTTCAAAGTTCCTGAAATGGACGGAGAAGACATTTGTCTAGGGGCTAAATTTGCTCACCACCAGACCCTCTGCTGATCTCACCGTTGTGTGCTTTTCATTCCACTGTATAGTTCATTTGATGGTATTGTAGCTGCTAGAAAAGCTAAAGGAATTATTCAGCTTTTAATAGATTGTCTGCATTCATTATTTATGGGATTTCTCAGTGTTGGAATAAATCACTAGAAACCACAAGACTTGTCGGACATAGTCATCTACCATGTTTTGAGAATTTTGTCATTTTAAAATACAATGTTATGACTTATATGCGATCCATATTTTGAAGAGGGCCTTTCCTTCTAGCCATATTATGAGAAAGTCCTTTAAATCCTACTCTGAACACATAAAACCACTACTTGATAATGCCTGACATGAAATTCCAACATAATCCAAACTAACCACCGTAGCATTTAACAATATTTAAAAATGAAACATGGCATAATAGGCTGTGATAAAACAAAGTTTTTCTTACATTTGCATGATTTATACAGTATAGCGAATATGTAATACATTTAGTGTAGTAAATATGCAACTACGTGAAATCTTTTTAGCAGCATAATTTCCATTAGTTCTCGGGTGACGATAGGACTTAATTACTAATTGGTTCCATCTCTCCCAGCACTGGGCTCATTACTGAAATTAAGTTAATGAACATCATATCGTGCCTCTACCTTTTATTGTATTTCTAATTCAGAGGGCTTACGAGTAAATAGAATCACCACAGGCAAGGCAAAGAGTCTGTGATACAAAATGAGCTAGACATGCATTGTTTCCTTTGCAAATGGTGCGTTCTACCTTCACAATTGTAAGGACGTCATCCAACAACAGTATTCTAGAGGTACACACTTCTCAATTTGGAATTCTATCGTTGTTATAAAAAACACTGGCTGTCACTCATCTCTACTTCTCATCCTACAGAGCTCCCAAGATGGCGCCCCTGCTCTCTACCCTGGCCTCTTCGCGCGTCCTTTCATGGACAGCTGTGTTTGAGCTGTGTGGAAATGTAGAGTTCTGCTAGCATGTCACCAAAACATAATATAGGCGTCCACCTTTAAAATGGAAACCAATGTTTAGGTTTATGGCCATGGAGAGCGCAGGGGCCACAGTATGCACCACAGGCGTTCAGGTGTGAGCCTAATCCCATCTTTATTCTACCCTGCATCTTCTCTCTCCTTGCATAGGCGTTGGACCAACAGATACCTGTCACGTATGAGGAATAGGATCGTTCCTTAACAAATGTCTCATTCTCTGTGGATTATTTACTTTTAATGGGCGGGGGGATGAGAAAAGCACTTAATATGTGCTCACACGAGTTGTGATGTATGGGGTCATCATAGAAGTGGTGGCATCGCCCCGCAGGTTGCTCCATGGAAATAAATCTATCAGCGGCCAGGTTTACATGGAGGTCTACAGATATAGTGCTCTGCTACGCTCAGAGAATTTGCCAGAAGAGAGAGAAAAAAATACTTACTGTCGTATAGTCTCATGTGACACATGCCTCACTGGTGGACATGCCTCTTTTGGCATGGCACATTCCTGACAAAACATAGTCCTATATGGAGGAGGAAGTATTATAACGCTGCCATTTATTTGCCATTCGGTATTATTAATATTCATGATCAATCATCAGCAATGAGCCACCAAAGATGTAGCATTGGTGGGTTTTATGATGGTTATTAATGACAAGCGAAATACTCAAAATGACATGCCTTACTGTTTCCACTCATTCATCGCTGAACTCTAATCACTAAAAGTATTAATTCCACCAGCATTCCAATATTAATATCCTGAATGAAGATTAAAAGTAATATTAATGTAAGGCCAACATAAAGACAGAGTCATTATTTAAGCGCTGTCATAATTTGTCTCATTTAAATATCAAGTGATAACACTTTATTTGAATTTAAATAAGGACATTGATTTTCTTTTTATGCTGAGTAATCAAAGCAACATTTAAGTTGTTTTATTGGTTTTAAATGAAATTCACTCAATCAAGCATAGAGAATAATATAAATTCAGGTAATATGATATCTACAAATATGTAATTAATTTGATATATTTTCATTCAAGAAAAATTTATGAACAATTTAAATATGAATTTGACTTGACACATGAAGGCCAGTAAAATAATTTTAATATCTAGCTCAAATTATAATTATCAGTTTGCTGTAAATCAAACGGCAATAATTGTTTAGTCTTTTACACTAATGTCTTCTCTAAAGAAAACATCCCATTGTCTAAAACAGACCCAAATAAATCAAGGAGGTTTAAATGTTATTACATTATTACACTGTGATCAACAAATGTTTTCTCTCAGGGTTTTCTCCTAATATCCTTGTGATTTGACATAATTTTAAACTAGGGAGTTTCGTGGTGTGTATTGTCGGTGAGCTGACTTGCTGTGTTGGGAGCTTGTAAATAGCAGTGTTTCATCAGCAAGCCGCCAGCAGGTTGCAGCACTAGTTGACTGGGAAGGGAGGGGAGGAGTCGGTAGATTATGCGCTGGGCCATGCACTCGGAAAATGAGATGAGAGGCCTCCGCCAACACACACACACACACACACACACACACACACACACGCACACACACGCACACACACACACACACACACACTGCAACCTTCCCATCATCCTTTTAATAACCTGTAATATTGTGGCAGGAGGTTTCTGCCAGGCTGAAGCTGATGGATGCTCTCGCCGATGAGACGTTACAAGCTCAAACTAGATTGGCCAAACAACTAAACATACAAATTATTAAAAAAGGAGGGGTTAGCCTCTAGCCCCCGGGACGAAAATGAATAACCTTTAGTTAAGACGATAGCATTTCCAAGAGCAATTTATATGTCTATTGACTGGAGAAAGTGTCCTTTCAGATGTGCGGAAATTGTCTTACAAGGAGATGAGATCTTTTGCTTGACACCGGATTTGGAGGCCAGAGCAGAGCAAATATCACATTAGCTGTCCAGGAGCTGGAGAGATGGTATCACATTGTTTCTGCTCAGGACAAACACAAGCACATACATATCAGCCAACATCACACAAACACAGGCACACATACACACACATACACACTCAAGGGCTCAGCCAGACAATCCCCGCTGATTATTGGAAGAAATGGCCTCTTGTGTCGCACGTATCGTTTCGTTATGGACGGCTGAGAGTTTATGCTCAAGTGGCATTTCTCATTACATCTCACACTGGCCTGTTTTGACAGGAAGATCCTTTCATTTGCCACTCAAGTCTATCAGTGTCAACGCAGGGCTCAGTCACAGCCCCATATATTTGGATTAAATAGTCAGAGTCATTACAGCGAGTGTTATTGACCTTTTAAGATACAACTTTAATAGCTTTTCCTCTTCTCTCTGCCCGCATGCATGTGAGACATGGAAGCCAGCGGTGCTTATGAAGTCCCCCTTAGGGCTCGCCTGGAATTGGAATGAAATACTTTAAATCCCCTCTTCCTTGTAGGTAATGCCCCGGGCTTTGTATCAAAAAGACGAGAAATTAATGGCAAGCACACAATGCGAATAAGCGAGCAGCTGGGATTACATGAAAAGACACTAATTTTCCAGACAAAGACAAAGCTTGTAGATGTATGTTGTGTGCTTAGAAGCGAACAAAGTGGCACACTTTGTTCGCTTATCTTGAAAGGCAAGGTGAGGAGAAAGCCTATAGAATACATACTGAAATATTGTCTCATACTTTAAAGGCTTTCTTGAGTGAGCCATTTCACTAACAAATGTTCAAGGGGTGTCTGTTGTGTTTCACTGTAGCATTTGTAGAACATTTCTACCCGAGTGTTTGAATTTATAAGTCAACTGTTCATGACCGTTTATGTAGGGGAGTTGTAGAGTATGTTACGCTGTTAGCCTACCGTATAGGAGCTCTGGGGGCAGTAAAGAGTAGCATGCAAGTGTAAGAGTTTCATAACGAGCGAGAAGTGAAGAAGTACCTTTAACAATGAGTTTGTATACATAAAAGGAAAAAAAACACACATTTTTACAACTATGGTTCAATAACGCAGTCATTTATCTGAGCGGATTTAAATGTCTCATCGAATACAATCTCTTTTGTTTGGTTTGTAATGGCATTTGTGTGTGTGTGTGTGTGTGTGTGTTACAGGAGTGTTTAAGGTTAATATCCTGCTATGTCTGAACTACTATTTATCATGTTAGGTGCATTTAAGTGGTCCGATAAGAGTGATGGAGGGTAGATTGTTCGTAATGCTGATATGTAACTCATATAGAGTCACAATAGTATGGATATGGATGATTATATACAGATTTATATCACAACCACTATTCTCATGCACTCTAAACGGGAAAGATAATACTGTGTAATGTCACTGTTGCAACTGTTGCAACTGTTAACCTTTATCGTCACACAATAGTGATTGTTGTGTCTTACTGTGTTTCTGTGCAATGACTTTACCTGTGGTTCAAAGCATCTCCTGTTATTCACTGTCTTCAGCTAGCAGCCTTTTCCAATCTCACCATCAGGCAAGTCACAGCTCTTTGTACAAGTGCCTGTCGTAATTGAATTTGCTGCAGATATAGCAGCCTGGAAAATGTCATTTTCGTTTCCCCAAAGGGGATCTGTGTGTGTGTGCGTGTATGTGTGTGTGTGTGTGTGCATGTGTGTGTGACTGTCCGACTTAGCTATTCTCTCTAGCATTTTCTAGTCTGAATCCCTACACCCCCCCCACAGATGCCCATGCCACTCTATAGTGACTGTCCAACGACAGACTCCAGCTTCGCTCAGCCCAACCCTCCCTTCTCTATTTCAACCCCTCTGTCCTCATAATTGTTCCTTGGACCTAATATTGTGTCCTTCTCTCATCCCTATTTACCCATTTCCTCCTTCACACACACACACACACACACACATATTCTTGTCTCCTCTAACCCCCATCCCTCACACACACACACACGCACGCACTGGAGTACAGGTTCGGCAGGAAGACCTGAGTGGTTGTCACGGTGGCAATTTCCCCCCTAAATACCTTGCACAAATAATGGTTTTCACAATGAGCATTAACAGGGTTGATTACACGAAATGGCCCTTTTAATTTACAGCGGGATTCTATTGATCACAGGAGTGCAGATTAAAGCGTTCAATGAAGCCAGTGATGAGGTATTAAGCAGCTCAAGCCCCTCGGGGCCTGGAGGGGATAGGAGAGGCTGTCCGGGGCCCTGACTGTGTACAGTTATTCTCCTGTAATGAAGTGCCTCTATGCGGCAGCATGGAGCGCCGGCAGGAAAAATAGATTGAAGATGATGAGCTCTTCAAAGTCATTTCTCGCTCTCTCATTCCACCTCATGCCCGCTCGCCCTGGCCCGGCCATCCCCTTCCCCTAAAATGCCTTGGATTTACTTAGCTGCTTGGACCGATGCAATTTTTGTGACCTTATTGCTTTTTCACCATGGTAATAGTTTAGAATCAATTTATCAATCTGTGGGAGCCATCAGGCTTGTTGCCCGCAAAGATCAAGTCTGGGTCATTCCATCACCGCGCCCAGGTGCACTCAGATGGAAAGTGTGTGTGTGTGGGGAGGGGGGGGGGGCATACAACCCATCAGTGCCATGGCCCATAGGAGAATGGTCCTCAAACGGCTTAGCAAACATGCTCTTCCCAGTTTAACCCCTCATCTGAGCCCCCGACAAGCATGCTGTCTTTAAAATCAGCTGAAGGTGAGAGAGCACGCTATCGTCTGGGTGGGCTTCTAAAGCATGAGGGCAGGGGCAGTGAAGGGGTCCCAAGATGCTTGTAGAGTGGCACTGAATTAGTTCAAGATATTACATATGTTTAATTACAGCAGTTAAACTATTAGCATTACTGTTTACAATATATTTTATTTTGGGTCATAAAAAGTGGCAAGCACACTGAATGGTTGCAAAATTGTTTTGGGGCGAGGGAAAAATACCAAAATAAATTACTAAACATTATTTGATTTTTTTAAATCTAGGTTTATTGTACTTGATCAAATGTAAAAATAATTTGACAAAATGCAGAGAACTATAAACAACTAATTTTGGTTAAAAACATTTGAGAACCAGAGAGAGAGAGAGAAAAAAAGAGGGGTATATATATATATATATATAGAGAGAGAGAGAGAGGGAGAGAGAGAGAGAGAGATTACATACATTATTACATTATTACAGCCAAAATAAGAGGCTCTGGCAACACACAGCCTTGCCAATGAGTCTTTTCAATAGCATTCATTACGTGCTCCCTTAATCATACAAAATTATTGTGACTTAAATAAATTCACATAAATCAAGAAACACTTGTCCAACCTTGTTTTAAATTTTCTGGATTGATTGCGGGTTTAACTCATTTTCAAATCAATAACAAATTGAAAAGGACAATTTATTCTTTGGATTAATGTATTTAACTGAGCGTTAGTGCTCAGCTGTCCTTTGTTTGGCTTCAGCAAATGTCAATTAATGTTCCATATCCTCTGTGAGATCAGGCTAGAGGCCTGTAACTCAATTAGGCTGAATTATCTGAGCCACTGTCTACTGTACACCACATAATTGTAACTCAGTAATGTGATAATGGCAAGATAGCTTGGTTTCACATTACTGGATAGTTCAGAGAGCTGGACATGTCAAAATATGAAATAATTAAAAGCATTATTTTATAAATGTCAAAGATAATATTGATCTAATTTTAAACTGACTGATTAAAAGTAATTTAATCTAAATTATATTTAGATTAGTCCTAGCTGTGTGGAGCATTGTAAATTCAAACAAATCCAAAAATAAATCAGCATTTATATTGTAAACATGTAAACTACTTTTACTTTCATCTACTTTTGAGTATTATTAAACCAACCACTTAATGTTTTATTTATTTAAAATGATGTATGCATCGTGTCAAGTGTTTTAATTTCTTCCAACCTGTCTGCATGTAAACAGAAAAAGCTGCAGTTTGTGCTGGTGTTTTGTCTTTGTAGGTGTGTGTGTGTGTCATGCTCTGCATGTGGCATGTATGTAGCCATAGTCATTTTTCAGAGGCTGCAGGGGTCCTCCAGCCACACAGGCAGGCCAAAGGCATCACAGAGTGCCTCTATATTTAGTGTCCTGTGAAAGCCATCTGCCCTGCTCTTTCCCTTCTTCACAAAGAGACCATACGTCTCTGGGAGTCTTAACCTAATGAGGCTCTTTAAGGCTATTTGAATTTCTAATGAATAACACTATGCAGGAAAATAAACACATTGCTATTGATCAAGGCATAAAGGTTTAAAGTAATGTAATAAGTGCACCCTTGCTTTGGCTGCAGTCTGGAACCCCCTTCTCCTTTGGGTCTGCTGTGTCTGTTCTTAACCATTGACGTGACACTGGCTCCAGCCAAACCCACGGTGAAACCCACAAGATCTGTGGGAAAAGACTATATGGAATTATTTCAGATGAAACATATTGCCAGGATGTAAAGCTCCTGTATAAGAAAATCTAATATCCCATACAATAAAGGGATCATATCATGAAATTAAATAAGATAAGATCTCATGCAGATCTTCTGCAGGTTCTGCATTAGCCCTAAAATACACTGCTACAATGTTTAGATGAAGAGGGCCAATTATCTTTTGTTTATTTTAACATAAAACTAGAATGTCAAATTATTTTTATTTATGTCACATTGCAAAATCAAAGTGTAACATGTAACATCTATATGCACACCAGAAAGTGATCATTCCTGCCAAAGGCCTCAGAGAGCATTTTATGGGCTAAAAATTGCTTTTTATTTAGTATTTTAATCCCCCATGTTGAAATCACAGGGGAACTATTAAAATGATGCACTTTGGACAAAATGTGGGGTTTTTCCATAAGTTTGTCTCAAAATATCGCATAGTGACTTGTTATTATATGTATTATTTTTTCAAATCTTACAGTGATCATCAGAACAGACTGTTTAAAGTGTAACTGCACCCTAAAATGTGTTTTCTGAGCTGTTAACTAAGTAATGAGATTGAACTGAGATGAGACACATCAATGCTGGTGTTAATATTAACAAAAAATAATGTTAAAAATCACCCCAGGACCTGGTTGGTTTTCAAAGGTACACCCTGTCCGCTCATACGTCATTAAATTCAAACGTTAATGTTAATGTTAAAATCCGATCCCCAAAAGTCCCCATCTCAGCCCCTCCCCTGACCCTACTCACACTGTTTTAGCAAGTTGTTTATTGGGTGGAGTCAGGCTCAGAGCTGGGGTGGTTATACATTAATAACATGGGTATGCAGTACCCTGGATGCCCACTGGGAACAGTCACAGTCTGAGATTAATAACAATTTATGCCTATAGCCATTATTGTCAATTATTATTACAATAATGTAATGTAATGTATCTCTTTTGAGGGAATACAATATAAACAAATACAAACCTACAAGCCTAACAAGTGTTCTATTGTCTAGTGATTATATTTCTGTCGGTTATACTTAGCCCTTCATTTCTTATATGAGTCCCAAGTGTGTTTGCTATCACATCTTGTCAGATCTGATCCTCATTAGCTTCACCACTGAATTTGTGTGCCTCCTGTAATGCTGTGCATTTGATATTAACTTGCTCTTAATGTATTGAAATCCTATGCAACATGCTTAACTAATAGATGAGTGCAATGAAGGTGTGGACATATGATTGATTATTTGATGACACTTGCTGCACTTTCTACCCCATTCCTGTTATAGGCAGCTCTGTTGGCCCCCATGGGTATGGAAGACAGTACACAGTAATGGGTTCATAGGGCCATGTGTGATGAATATTTAAAATGTAACTTACATGCACCAATATCAAGGGCATCTGACTGAATGATAAATTTAGCATGAATTGGAGACCAATGGAAAAATATGTAACTGCAGTTTGGACTAAGAGTCTATTCATTTGGTTTTAAAAAAGTGTTCCTTTGCTAATAGTATTATGCTAATGTTACCTATTAAGTTGAAGCGGGTAAATCAGAATGCTAATTTAGTTTAATAATAAATCTCAAATGCAGTAAATAATCCCAGTGGAAGAATAAGGCTTTAATACTATGTATGTTTGTATGTTTGAGGCTTGATAGCGTACATGTTTTAGCATATTGATAGCAGAACGTGAGCAAGAGTCCAGAGTCCTGTTGCTAGCCTGACCTACAACATTCCCAGAAACAGGGTCTGTTCTCTGGCCAATATCGGGCGTGGGGGGGGGGGGGGGGGGG
>JAODOY010000004.1:75046-85448 GCA_025399855.1 Forbesichthys papilliferus | reverse complement strand
TTGGCATGTTGACCAGTTTAGTAGTCTAGTCTATGTCATAACCATGTGTAACGATGTCAAGACATTTGCGCTGCAACCATAAATTACATAAATCTTACTCTAGTACATCAACACATTCGATGGGCTTAGTATATATAGACTTATAGTAACTTTCTGGTGGCAACCTTGTAACGTGTTTGTCCTTCAGGCAAAGGGCAGATTTCCTTCGTGGTTTGGTTTTAATACTAAAAGCATAGTGGTACAGTCTTAAAATTTGAGACATTTTTCGTCGCACTTTCATCCCGGAAGCCCGGTGAAGACCTCTACTGCATAGCACAAGGAAAGACATTTACCAACTTAGAAATGTAAACATGGAAACACCCCAGAACTGTACATGCAGCACTGTCTATATTATATGCTTGTTAATTGAAGGATAAATATTTAAGATTTTGTTGATGATTTTTTTGATATATTGCTTCACATTCCCCATTACAATATGGGTGAAAGTGAAGATTATTCTGAGAGTAACTGCTGTAATCACTTGCATGAATGTTCAAAAACACTTGCAATATGTTCAAAACAATATTAAATTGTATATGTCATGTGCACAAGTACCTTGATGATGAGGTTGAAAAGTCATTTTGAGAATTAAATTCTGATCTGAGAAATGTACCAAAGCGACTGAGAAAAACTGTAAAGAAAATACTGTAAATACTGTAAATTAAGTTACCCTTTATTTGTATTCATAGTGTGTTATGTTTGGAATACATCCTTTACACATTTGGTTACTTGTGTGTTGTGCTTGCTTATTCGTATGATGGTATGTGTACTGTATTTACACAAATACATTATTTTGACAGTTTTTACAGTGTGTACAGTTTTTTAAGAATAATATGATTTTGCAAGAGTCTTTTGCTGGTTTGATGTATATTTTTGTTGTTAGTGTGTAGAGTTTTGTAAAAATTGCCTGAAGTTTCCAAAATAGTGCCTTATCGATCAGAAAAAACTAAGATCATATATAACATTATATAAAATATTGGGTTTGTGTGCTACTTAAACTGAATCTTGCATGTACAAACATTGAATAAAGACATATTAATCTTGTCTTGTAAAGGTCACAAATTGGGTCTTGCACAAGCAACCAATCCTAGATACGAACGACTATACATCTGAAATACATAGACTGAATCATAATAAATCTTCTAAATGCATTTTGTGAATACTTAACTGCAAAACCATAGTCATTTTAATGATGATTTGATGGTATAAATTATATCGACTAGATTTGCGGTTTAGTGCCCACTCCACTGTCCCTCTCCACCAAACCCTCTGCGAACAACCAGTCGCTGGCTCATCTTGGTGACAATTCTTATGCTGGGCCACAATCCCCTTGTAAATCAAGCTCCAAGTGACAACTGACATTATCCTGTCTTGCCCGGGCAATTGAAACACCTTACAGTCTATATATCCACTCAAAAACATATCACCTTTTTATTTAAAACAATGACAAATACTGTATACCAACATATTAATGTCAAGTCATCTGTTTAAATCTCTAGCCTTTCTCGTCTAACAGCATTGGAAAACATCTATATTAAAATAAACCAAATGCATAGATGGGTTGCTATATGTATGACCTAGGCTAGAAAACATGCTTGGACTAAATTGATGTGGCTGACATGAATAATTTAGGTTACACCAAAGGAGGTAATATAAATGCACACATATATTCTAATCTCTTAGCCAGCGTTCCATAAATATTCCTTTTTTCCCGTTGGCACCATCTCTACTCTGCAGAGCGCTGTGGGAAGCCCTCCAGCTATGAATTAATCCAGAGATGTAAAATATCCCTTCCTCGATCCCTCATTCAAAACTATTCACATACCGATGCATAATAATTACTCAGAGGCTAATCCTTAGCATGAATTGGTATCCACTCACTCTTTGTGAGAACGGGGAACTTTTCCCCTGTTGACCTTTATCTACAACAGTCCTGTTCCTTAGATAATTCACTGTGGTGACACCTGGACCAGGCCTTTCTCTCCAGACTGTCGTCTGGGAATTCTGTCCCAACGTGACTCCTCACTTGGAATGACATGTCCTACATTTGTCCCTGACTCAGGGTGCGTTGTTAAAATACCTCCGGAAGACATCCAATTTAAAGGGATACTGCGATTTGACCGCACCCTTTTCATGGATTGTTTTTTTTCACATTTTGGGTTCGAGGGTCTTAAGAATGCTATCAAGGAGTCTGTCTCAAAGGTCTTCAACATTTTTCAGGCCAAGGACCCCTTAGCTAACCACAATTGATTTTAATGAATTTACTAAATCCAGCCACATTGTATAAACTTGTTTTACTATTGTACTGTGACTGTTCTATATGATATTTAACATATATAGTGGATTAATTGTGTCCTGAGCAGAAAATGACATCACACTCTCCCTTTATGTGTATCTGAGCTCCGCTGTTCTTCATATCTGGGCCGGCCACGTGTGTCTGTGTGCGTGTATGTGTAGCCCATGAAGCAGAGGTCGTGGGTTGATATGCTTAGTGGTACAAAGTCATATAGAGCCACTTTGAGAAAATAAAGGCCTCATTTACCTCCAGTGTAATGGGGAGTACACCTATAAGAGAGCAAAAGTGTGTTCATTTCAATATGCACCTTCTGCCTTACAATAATAGGGCCTATCTAATGCAACATTTACGTTCTCCTTGTGTGTGATGAAGGATTTGGTGTATTTCCAACTGCAGGAGTCACGATAGTCTTGTCTGTGCGAGTCAGAGGCAAGTCTCTGAGGCGATAGCACCAACAGATGGCCTGTGTGAAACAGCTCATTTGGACACCAACAAAGAGACACCGGTGATTTAATGATCATTTCTCATTGGCTCGTTATTTATATGGGCATATAATCAACTGACACACAATATTTCATTTGTGCAAACACTCTGGTGTCAACAGAAGGCCAAGTCTGTGTAATTCCTCAGTCAGGGCTTCTGAGGAGGAGGGCAAGGATTCCGCCCTCATTATGTTTCCCCACTGTCACAGTTAAACCATTACTGCATGCCATATTCACGACTTCCAGCATGAATTATAAGGCTGATTACAAGATGCGTTTATGACACACCTCTTCCAATTATATGGGTGATAATGAATGCGTCTCTGCGACAGGTGTTTTGGTTGTCATTGAAATTACACCGCTCTAATTTCCATGTCGGACTAATTTGGTGGAGAGGCTGGTGTAAAGAAAGGTCAGTACCCCCTCGGTGTATCTGAAGACGTCGCTGTGTAAACAATGAACAACAGGCATGTGACGTTGCTAGGGGCTAAATGGGTAGGTAATGACTTGCTTAGGTAAAGCTACGCCTAGCGTAGCGGCGTGTAGCTAACGCATGGGGAGTTGCTGGCGAGCTGCAGGTTCAGGTTAATTAATGAAGTGCTCCACACTCAGGCAGAGAGACGCAGGGGTTCACAGCCACCCCGAACAGCAGGTCACAACACTGACAGATGCCCTATTACAATGTTAATGATACCCGGGCCTGCGTCAGATAATCATATTCAAAGCTTTTTTCTGCGAGATAACAATCAGAAGCGCACACGCCAATGATGGTGTTTTAGAACATATGTGGCTCAAGCTAAGGGAATAGCAGCACGCCTGGCCTTTGTGCTAGGCTCTGGGCCGCTGAGGCATGAGAGAGCAGCCAGCTCTGAGGATTGGTCATTGTGATCGGAACCCGATAAGACCCGTTCAGCTCCACACGTCCCAGCACGTTCCATATAAACTCACCAGGGAGCGATCAAAGTCCCCTATTAAGGGCTTGCTCATGTGTGTGTGTGTGTCTTTTGTGTGTGAATGCTTACTGCATTTAATGGATATGTGAGTTGTGAATGTGTATGTGTGCTCTGTAAAATAATATAATACTGTATATTAATTGTAAAATATTTGAAACTACATGATTGAAACAAGCAAATTACATTACATATTATTTCATCAATATTTACAAGCTGGAAATGTAAGTGATATTTAGGTTTGTTGAACCCTGGACTATATAGTTTCTATGGCTCATTATAAGTTCATATGCTAACATTTTGAATTGAATATTGGTTTCTGGTTTTCAATGACCTGAAACCACTTTGTTAAAACATCTATTGCCAAAAACATACTCCACAGGTTTCTGCTGTATTCTCATTCTATTGTATTATATCAATATAATGTAATGTTTTAATCGGTAATAATAGAGCATTGATAATGTATTATGGATCTAGCATTCATTGGATACATCTACAGTGTGTATTTTACAGTTGGTCTACACTTCCTGATGTCAACGGCATAAAGGGGGCGGGTGGGTGGGTGCTGGTCCATGAGGCAGACGAAATGAAGAGCAAAAGAGGCCAGGAAGCAAAACGGGTGAAATTCATTTTGTAACCTCTGCAAGTCAGGTGCATTAATCTAGGTGTGAGTTCTCCTGTTGTCAGGGCCTCATGTGCTCTCATCCCAAACATTAAATATCACCTGCCGTGATTAATCCCAACTTAATGAAATCCATCAGTGAGACAATGGCCAGCCAATGAGCTATGTAATCATTCACATAGTGAATTAAAAGAAGGGAAAAGGGCTCGTCCATGCCTGCCCATGACAAAGATGGAGTGGTTGTAGCACTGGGGGGATGGAGAGGCTGATACTCAGCTGGGGCATTGGGGGGGAGGGGGGGGGGGGGGTCCTCTGTGCAACATATCTCATTCACAACACCCCAATGCTCTTGTGCACCTACAGTATGCAACACCCACGCTTTCACACACACACAGTTTGGTCCTGTGAAGGTCAGATGGGCTTGGCCTGACGCTGCACTCACCACGGTAACAGATGTTGGTGTGAGTGTGTCATTCTGTAGGCATTTAGGTGCTGCTCATACTTGCATTAAACGCACACATACGCTCGCGCACACACGCAGTGTGCAAACACGTGCACAAATGCAGGCTCACACTCGCGTAATGGGCAAACAGCAGCCACAGCTGGGATGTTAATGCTAGCAAACAGGATTATCCGTAGAAAGGATTTCTCTGCTAAGCATTTCCTCTTAATTAGATTTCTCAATCTCAGGGATGAATTGCCTTTTAGCAGCAAAGCTGCCACTGTGGGAGCTGTTAGCTCCTTCTAACTGAATTAAATGCATAATTAGCGATACAATTGCATTAGCAGAGGGTCTTTTGTATTTGTGTGCGTAAAGGCCTAGGAGACTGCATGGAAGGGACATCATGTAGCCAATGACATGCACTGAGGGCTGCTGACAGAGAGGCCAGGCAGGTCTATGAGGCTACCACCATGCACAGCTTCAGGCCAGCTACAAGCCAACAAGTGAGCTGGTGTGGATTTAAGCGATCGAATGCAAATATTCACCGTTACAAAAACAAATAACTAGCTTGCGCAAGGTTAGCTCGAGGAATAACACGAATATGTGCGCTTGAACCATGGCACCCTGTTATCGGCCCAATGCACGGTGGAAGAATTTGAATAGCAGAGACTGTAACACACATTAACCCCCAAGGCTCCTATTTGCTAAATGTCCACAATGAGGATTAGCGGTCAATTCATCATTAGCCGTCTCTCAGACGTGCACGCATGCCCCGCCCCTCCGAAACATACACAGAGCACACGCCCTTCTCACACCTCTCCCCTCCATCCACGGTGTGTGTCCCTGGACCATTCATCACCAGGCTGGCACTGACAGTGACGGATGGGTCAGGCCTCCACTGGCACTACCCCAGCCAGAGCCTCACATCGCCCCGGCAGCAGAGTGACAGCTGGAGCAACATGTCAAGTGGTGGAGAGACTGCGGCCATTAATAACCCCCGTCACATGATCCGCACACATCGCCACGCAACGCGGGAGGGTCCGCGCTCTGGCCGCCAGGCCCCCGGAGGGAAACGTCACCCCTGAGCAGAAGCGACAGTCATGGACGCCTGATCTTTAATCAAGCGCGCGGCCACGCCGGGTAATGAATATATCGCTCACAAATTGGACCGGTGAGCGTCGCACGGAGGGGGGGAAGGTGTGGGAGTTGTGGGGGGTTGTGGCTGAATGGTGAGGCGCTGCTGTGAGATGTAATGACCCCTGTGTGGCTTTGGTCTCAGCCTCGAGAGTCGGGGGGTAAGTCTCTGTGGTGCACTGGTGAGCATGTGTAACGTGTGTTCTATAACACGTAGGTGGCCACGTGACACCAGGTGACGCCGCCATGCAGGGGAGTTACTAAACCCCCCACCACTGCATTGACCTCCATCGGCCTACATTTTAAACCGTAGACTACTGTATAGGCCTATATATAAGTGGACAAGCCCTCCGTGACGTCACTCATTGGTTTCCTTAAGAACGGGTCTGAAGACTGTGCTGTGCTGCCTCTGGCAGTTGCTATATTTGTAGTACCTCCCTCCACTTGTAACGCCCCCCTATCCATTATAATGCGATGGCAGCATGGCTAATGTCATTTTTAACTGATGCGTTCTATTTAAAAAATGGCTCCCGTACAGTTCTCATGAATGGGGAAACTAGCTATAGAGACCAAAACCATTTTTTGAACCAGACTGTGTATTTTTGCTGTAAAGTAGGACATTTTATATGGGGATTGACCCTTATAAAAGCCTCAAGTGGTAATTTGAGGAACTGCTGATTATGGATTAATTTCTCAGCTCCGGAGGTTCCCACTTGTGTTAAATCCCTACCTGTATAATGCAATGGAAGCATTACATTTGTACTTTTAATTGTCCTTCATCTCTCCTTTGCCAAAGCACTGATGTATGCAAAGCAGCAGGCAACACTGCAACTGTCCATCGTTTGGCACATGCATAAACCATTTATATCCATGCGGTCTTTAGAAGCCATGATGATCTTTTAATCCAATTCTACATGGCAATCAAAGTCCCATGAATCAGGCCCCTCATACGCAGACCTATAGCTGTGTGTGGCGTTTTGCATACCATTATTGAGCCAGGCCATTACAAAGCTGCTTTTAATGAGATTCCACAAAGCTTCAAATCAAGTAATTCCACCAAGCATCCTGGCTAATTCTGTTAAAAATAATTCATTCCCAAAGACAATTGCTAACTGAGGAACATAGGTAACCTTCTTCTCAACCATACTTTAATTTGAAGGAAAAAAGGGAGCTATCATTATCCATATAAGGGATATTAGAGATGGGACCTTGCCAGCCAAAAGTAGAGTGATTAACTCATATGTTCTCCATATCCCCACACATGCAGATACAAATCAGCTTGTGTTAAGCTAATAACATCAGACAATGTTGGACAAATAGAAAGTAACGTTTGCTCTGTAGCAAAGCTCTATATGAATATGAACAAACATAAACAGTATTCAGTTACTCAAAAGATAGAATACAATCTTTCCTTTACATTCACTAGGGAACATGTAAAACTGCAGCGCTGCAGCACGATATATGTTAGTGAGAGAACGGCACATCTAGACATCTAGCAGACGTTTCACTGTCAATACTACAGGTAAAAGCGTGTGATGTGGTAGATCCCACTACTCAAACTATTAAATATCACTGCAAAATTTACAAATTGGGTTTACCACAGCACAGTTTGGCAGCAGATGATTAATAGAAGTAAAACATTACTTTTACATACATTTAATATATAAACGTATAGTAAGTATAGTAAGTGAGCTGCAGATTGGAGAATGCACAAATATTTCCAATGTAAACTGTATTAATCTCCAGGAATATTATAAATATTTTGTCATGAGCAAAATACATTCATTGCCCAAACTGGAACAGATGTGACCTTTCCTGAGCATAAGGGAATTTCTAAAGGGGCTAATATGTGCTTTTCTCTAACACCGGTGGCCCTCAATGTATAACCAGTCATACATGAAAACAGACACACCCCTGAGAAGTTGACAGACAAAGTGGTACACCTCCTAGAAAGAGTGCAGAGCGTCAGACAGCACCTGTCAAAGCAGACGCCTGCACTGCTGAGCTGGGTCAGAGAGAATTGTGGGCGTTGCCTCCTTTAACTAAGGCGCTGACTTTCTTTAACTCAACTCCCCCATCTGCTGAGTGGCCATTGTCTGTTAAGTAATGCAGCTGCAATGGAACGGCCCCTCTTTCATTACAAGGGGAAAAAAACACTTTAACATATTCAGCCCCATTCTCCGCCTCCCCCTGTTATTCAAATACTGTTACCAGCCACTGATTTATTCATTGGCTTTACACTGCACACTGCCATTCCTCCAACCACCACAAGCTTACACGCGCACGCGCGCACACACACCACACACACACACGCACTCACGCACACCCAACCCATAAGCAAACACCCTATATTCTGACATTTCCCCTGTGCGACCCTATACATTCTGTTTCCTTTCTCATCCTCAGTTAGACGTCCCAGAATGCATCTGTCAGTGTGGTCTTCAGTGCTGCCCACCAGAGATAAACTCTTCATTTTGCCTTCATTCCAACCTGTCCCTGCTGCCCGCTCCATGACAGAGGCTTGAGCTGGTTGTCGAGGTGATGAGCTTTGCACTGTGACGGACAGGAGCCCATATCAGTCTCTCAGACCCATCTGCTTGGCAAACTGGTTCCCCAACGCCAGCCTCCCTCTTTGTGGTTGATTTCACGCCATTTTCACCCCTGTGTTGCGGCCTATGTTCGCTAACACCCTGGAACCTGCTTCTGCCCCTGGTCGGAAATATAGTTGACCACGTTTTAAAATAATACGTTGGCGCCGTCCATCTCTCGTGAAGCATGTCAGACAAGGGCTAGGCCCATGTCGGCTCAAACAGACGTGGGAAGAGTCTGTCAGAATGGGCTGGCTGAAGAAAAAGGGGTTTAAAAAAAGCCCACCCACAGTTCTTTCCTTTGCTGGGGCTTTAATGTGGGGCAGATTTTTGTTATGCAGCCCACCCGCCTTCTCTGTGGGGTAGAACAGTTTTACAAGCCCCCCTGAAGCTTTTCAATAATGGTGTTTGACTGCACAAGGCATGCTGTAATAAAGTAGGCCATTCATCGCATGCTGCCTTTCACTGGCTCACTGAGGGGGGTTTTAGAGCAGGGTGCTTGTGTGGAGGACCCAACGCTACCATCTGCATTAGCTTTAATTGATCTTCTGCTTCTGCGCGGGACACACAAGCTAGCTTTCTCTGGCGCTTCCTTCCTCTGCCTTTGTGGAATCTAAGTATGAGATTATGAGGGGATGAGTGGCAATTCCTCAGATCCTAGAGTGGAAGGTTCTGCCTCTTGAACGCCACTTTGGGTCACGCCGGTGCCTCTGGCTGAGACTGGAAACGTCAGCAAACACACACGCAAAACAAAAAACATATTCATAGCCTCACAAGAGCAAATATTCCTGACCTTTTGTCTGGTCTTTTTTCTTCTTTTTATCACATCCTTTTATTCTTTGCCAACATTTAAGAAAATGAACATGAAACTATGAACAATCACATTGTTAATTACACATATTATGAAAGTGGATTATTAACACGGCCGATATAATGAAATGCCCTTAGCTTCCTTAATGGAGGCTTTTCCTCATTGAGGTAAATTTATTTTTAATTAATTAGTAATATCTTTGTAATTAGTGACTATTAAGCTCATCAAGTGAGGACAACTTTCAGGTGGCTTATCAAAAGCAAATGAGCCGTCATCAACAGCCTAATGCGGGTTTGATGGTGCTGCCTGCCTGTGGAGTCTTAACTAATGACACAGCGCTGCTATCAGGCTGAGTAGCGCCATTAAATCAGCCTGCCCTACTTAATGTTAGGAGGTGTTAACAGATTGATTCGCTTAATCTGTTCAACTACATCAACAATCAGCTCTGGCTAGGTCAGCTGCCTGCTTGTGTGTGTCTTAGCCGATTTCACAGGCCACAGTCATGCACAGCTAAACTGTGCAGCAATGTTGGGCAATAAGAGCCCTCTGATATAGAGCAGGGGCGCTGGTGGAGAGGAAAGAGGATCTTGTGAGGAGCACAATGGCAATCTTCAAGTTCATTCAGCGTGATTAAACCGGACCAGAGACTTTTCTTCCCAGCTAATTATGTGGAAATTACAGAGACAATAAAGCATCTGGTAGCATTCTTCCTCGTCCACAGTCCCTTTAATATCATGACAGGCTGACGTATTGTGACGGAGCCTGAAAGCTCAGGTCAACAGAGAGCAAATCAATGAATTTAAAACTTTGCCTTTTCACGGCGGAACAGGAGATATTGTCCCTTGTCAGCCACGACTCCTCCCAACGCAGTTTACCACCCAGACTGAATCTAAGCCACACCCTCTTTTCTGTGACTATATTCCAACCTCTTCTACCCACCCACACACACCCCAACCTGTAAAACACAAAAAAGCATAAGAGTTTGACCAATGAGGTGGACGGTTTACGGGGGGGGGGGGGGGGGGGGGGGGGGAAACC
>JAODOY010000004.1:8671-75036 GCA_025399855.1 Forbesichthys papilliferus | reverse complement strand
GCGCATCCAAACTGCTCGCCTGGCGGTCAGCCCTGGCAAATCTACATGTTTTCTCAATATTGTTCGCAGCCCAAATTCAACACGCTAGTCACGCCAGTCAGCAGAAAGTCACTTAACAATCACCAGGACGTCCTATCTAACCTGTAACCGTCATTTAACCCCACACGGGCCTCCACAGCGCATGTATTACACCAGCGTTATTGTCAAGAGCTCATTCCTAATTAATAACGTTCCCATAACTAACAGTTGCCGGGTGAACCTCACACTGAACTCTCCTCCACCTGGGCTTCGACATCTCCTTGCTCCTCCACTCCTTGCTCCTGCGCTTCCCGTTAATTAAATGTGCACTTCATTAATGTAAATTGGGGGGCTTTAATGCCCTTGTTGAAATTCTGAAGAAAGCGCAGTGGCCTTGCGAAATGCTCCGGCATCATTGCAAATTAGATTAGGGACCAAGAAAGGCAGTAAAATTAGAATGATAATGGTTGATATGGCTCCCTGACAGGCATGACTATTCAAGGATCAATGGGATGTCAAATGCTTTCGTGGAGCCCACTCTCAAAGCCCAGGGACAAACGTCAGCCTACAGATGTGCCTTTTGGAAGCACTTGAAATTAGTTTAATTTGGTAAATGGTAGGGATTTGGAAGCTTTTAGCCAGACTGTAACAAGACAAGAATACATTGAAATGTTTTGCCATTCTTCGATTAGCATAAAATGGGGTTGGGTTGTTTTGCATTCCCAACAAGTCAATTTTTTCTAGATAGGTTTCATAAAAGATGGCATTTGCATTCTCTCGTCCACTAATCCTATTAAAGGGTATGGAACAGGTTGATTTTATTCCAACTAATCTAATGAAAGACACCAATTGTAAGGTAATTTTGATTAAAGTCCAATAACTATACAATTAGGCTAAGAATGCATTCATGACCCATTTTCAAGACCTGCATTTTGTGTGTATGTGTGTGTGTGTGTGTGTGTGTGTGTGTGTGTCTGTCTCTATGTATGTATGTCTGTCAGACAGAATTAACTGGAAAAAGGAGATGAAAACACAAATGTTACAATCACACATCAGTTAAAATAACACATTGTAATTAAGAAAGTGTGAGCTGTGATGATGAAACTCTCTCTCTCTCTCTCTCATTCTCTCTCTCTCTCTCTCTCTCTCTCTGGTTAAACAGATCACTTCCTGCTGGCCAAGCGCCTGCCTTTATCCCACTCCCCCAGTAATGTGACATCATTGACCTCACAGGTTTACTCTGTGTGGCTAAACAGGCAGACTGGGCTCACTTGAAGAAAGGAGGGGATCACCACAAGAATAGGCTCAATGCATTGAGAGGAAGTGACTTTTCTTAATTGTGTTTGGGAAACCAAAAGGATTCCTTCATAGGAAACACACAGGCTAAACACCTGTTATGGATTAAAAGATGATAAAATATATTTTACATTTTGGTTAAATAACATTTATTTAAATGCCTTACCTTAGATCTAATTGTTTAGCAGGGCCTATTCCTTCATTGAGGCTTCTTTTAAACAAGTGAGGGGGTTTGGACAGAGCAGGTCATGGCAAAGTGGCAACTGGCAGCTCCATAATTAATCCGCTTCCCCTGTAATTAAGGTGTCCATCAACAAGCACGGCAACAGCCAGCGTCTGCCCCCAGCACCATGGAAGCCTCCGGAAATCAACCTGATGGAATAATGAGTTCACCTTTAACTGGCTTAGTAACTGATGAACGGCACATTACAAGATAAATGAATCTGTATCCTCGTGGAATGCACAGATATTTGTGAATTCCCAGTTGACACATACAAGGAAAGATTCCATTTGTGTACATAAACATATTTGGTAAAAATGTTTATGCTATTTTCTTGCACGTTTTGCAAGTTATAGGTACAGTACACTACTACACTATTGTTTCTTTTATTATACAACACACATTTTCTCCTCCTCCCCACAAGTGCACATTTGTGTTTCAAACATAAACAGTAGGCCTATAACATTATAATACAATCAAGGCGTGTGCCTTTAAATAATCAATGAGTTCAATTCAGAGCTTTTACTGTTTCAATCGTACGCCTGCAAAGTCTCACTCCCTTGTTTTCTCATCACCTTGAGTAATATCCTCATTCATAATAGCTTTTCTCACACACGCACACAAACACACACACACACACACACACACACACACACACACACGTGTGTGCCGGCATTGCTTGGTGGGGATGTATAGCCCTAGCAGCAGTGGATCAATGATAAAAAGTAGAATTAGTCATTCTAAATCATGCAGTCGTGTTCGAAGAGACCTCCTCCGAAAATCATTAAACAATCATGTATTCTCATTGATTTATTCTAAATACCTGAGGAGGGAGCAGATTAAAGCAGGGGAAGTGCCCGCTAATGCAGATGAACCAGCTGAAGGATGGGGAAGGGGGGGGGGGGGGTAAGGTCCTTAGGGAATGCTTCTGTCCTAATCAGAACGAAACAATACTGTTGCAATTACCAGCCTAAGCAGGTCTATTAAGGCTCCTCCACTTGGCATGTTTATGTATTTCAGATACTGCAGGCCACATTAAATGGAGTTTAGTCAGGCACTTGTACATGTCTGCTGTAAACAACAGACCCATGGGGACCAGGTAAACAACCCATATGTTCTTATTGCTGTCTCTGCTGACATTCTGGAATTCAAGCTGATATCAAACACAGGGATGCTCGAGAAAAACAAAATCACATTCTAAACATCTACATGATCTAAATATCAGATTCACACAGCTAAGAGAAAAAAAACATTATGCGGGCTCATTAGTCAAATACCACACTGAGAATAATTCCATGAGCATCAGAGATTATAGTGAAGCTGTTTTTCACAGAATCAATAAAGGTAATTTGATGAATCCATTTATATCAGAAGACGGTCTAATGAAACATAGATTAATATCCATTCCTATTCAAAGGCATGCATTTGGCTAATGGAAAAAGCAGGATATCATTAAACTATAAATTGCAAAGATTTAAATAAGTCTTAGTTATTTTATAAAAGTATAGTGGCAAAACCCCAGAGCCTTTAAAGCCTTATAACTTATTCCCTCTGAGAAGAAAAAAATGATCAAGACAGATTAGGCACTTTGACATTTGCTTAATATCTCTAATAAAATGGCAAAAACAACATATTTTATGTTTGCACATCTATAACAAAACCTTTGCATCTTAAAAACCCAAAGCTGAAGTAATCAGGCCCCACCATTAAAAAGCTTATCTCTGGCAAGTAAAATATGGATACATTTATGAAAGAGATGCATAATATATCTGTTTCCAAAGACATTATAACTTTCCTCAGTGATGTAGTCTCATTCACAGAGTGAGACTCCTGATTAAACTCAAAGAAGGGCATCTATCCAACATAGTTGCATGCCTTTTTTGTATTTCTGTGCACTGTAAAGCAGATGGAGTTGTAACTTTGACAGTTGTGGACAGCCCATTAATTCAGAGCCAGGAATCCTTTCTTCAGCTAAGCAAAGAATCATTGTAACACTCATGCATTGAAGCGATGTGCCCCCTATTTAAACAGCTGTGGGTCAACACAGGCTTAGCTCACAGGAATAAGCACTGTCATTTGCTGTGTTTAACAATTCCTCTGCATGGACCATCTTGTCTTGACCAGAAAAGGAAAATAGTGTTTGTTGGAATGTCTTCATTGGGTTATGGCCTAAATGGCTGGGAACAAGGTCTGGCCTGAAAATATATTCCTCCACTATATGTTACATCTTGTGGAGGACATTGTTAAACAATCATATTAAGAAATAAATATCAGTGAAATAATCCATACAAGTATTAATATTGCCTACAATTGATAAATATCTAATTAAATAATCAATAGTAAAATATATTACAACTGCATTAAGACTTTAGTAAATATTGATCACATGTGCCATCTCTATAAGGTAAGAAAGACGAATGTATCTCTTGGGCCATGGATTACTGGATATAGCCACTGAGCCTATAGCTTATGCACTCGGTCTCACATTTTTCAATGTTTTTCTGCGTTGTATCATCTTAAGGTCTTACTAAACATCAAACTCTGAAGGAATGAGAAAACAAAAAGTCAATTCAACTTTGATGAAATCTCAGTTAAAGAAAAAACTCAATTTAATCCTCAACAGGTGTGTGTGCGCGTGCATGCGTGTGTGTGGGTGTATGTGCACGTGCGTCTGTGTGAGTGTTCATCGTGGCTGTACACAGCTGACCTTGAGTGTGTGACCATGAGTGTGTATTAGGCAGTTAGTTGAGGTGTTTGAACAGTCTCTTTATACAGCACAGTTACAGGTATAATGATCGACTTGCCACAAACTTCTTGAGCCAAGGCATGAAGCAGGTCGATATTTCTCCAGCACAAACACACAAAATGAAGGCACTTTTAAAGGCTGAGGCAACTGAATCTGCCATGGCAATCTGCATCGAGTGCAAGATTGACTGTTACATAAGCGTTAGTATGTGGCAAATCAATGAGGGTAGGTGTTGGGATGTAATAATTAACTCTATACCGGGTCACCTTAGGCACACAAGATGACTACATTTAAACCTGAGGAAAGCTTCATCTGTTGCTTAAACTGTGTATGGACACAATACATGTGGACTTGAGTGAAAATGTTACACCACAGATAATAGTGATGCCAGTTCACTATTTAGCACAACTGTGCACGTGGCTATAATGGACAGAGAGGAAGTGAGCCTATCATTTATGTAGGGGAAGGAGAGAGAGGAGTAAGGCCGCTCAGCATTCAGGTGGACTAAATCTCTCCAGTTTCAAACCAACAGCCACAAGGAGAATTCCAAACACAACGTTTGGGGTGTAACTTTAAAATAGTTGTCATGGATCTTCAATCTCTGCCCGTTGTCATGTGTGAAGCGTTGGCGTGCGGCAGGCGGCTTTCTGTTGACAAAAGCTAACAGATGACAGCCTGGAGACACAGCAGTCAGCAGCCATATTGGGGGAAAACACTGTTGACCCTGCTTAGATTGGATTTACCGCAAGGCTTGATCCAACCATTGCTAGACATGATGGATTATTGTAATGGAAACCCCAATGGCCTCTTTGTCATGTTTAAATGGCAATACATTTTAGCAGTACGGAGGAAATGTAACAGTTTGAGGCTGTGTGTGGGGGCAAATGATCTGTTGGAGGTGTAAATAAAAGTGTGTCACATTAAGGATGCACAGGTTAGCCCTGTGCTGGCACGTCGTAAGGTGCGAGTGTACATGTTTAAAACTCAATTCAAGCGTAGCGGGCCCACCGTTTAGGTCAACGCGAGGACTGACATTCATTTTGTTGATTTGTTTACATTAATATAAAGTGGCCCATCCATCATTAAAACAGTGGGTTTCAAACTCTGCCCGCCAACAATATTGTACCAGAAATAAAAGAAAATATCAACCATTTGTTTTTCAATGCCATAAAAAGTAGTACAGCAGTATAATGTGATGTAAGATTATAAAACTTGATTTAACATAATATTTCCAAGTAAAAGGTTCTACCTGCACTTTGGAAACCATTGCATTAGAAGATGGGTATTCTAACCTCATATAAAGTAGTTACTTTATTGACCATGCTGTTAACTAGAGGTGTACACTTGTAGGGTCTGTCTCCTTCTGAAGGCCAAAGCCGACTTCCTGAGCTCATACTGTAGAATGCACCTGTTTGCTATGGTTACTTGGTGAGAAGCAGGACAGTTGGTGCTGCAGATACACCTGTCCGAGCTGCATTATCTCCTACTACCCCTCTCCCCAACACAATGATTAAAAGCTTCTGACTCTTCAACCTCACAGGGAAATCATTACAACCTTATCGTTAACAGCTTTGCCCACCGTGTCTTGTTCCCAGGCTAAACTAGCATAATCCCATATACTGAGTGCCTTTGTTTAGTGGACCAACTGTCATGTTGTATTTGCATGAACTACTATTGCATCTCAAAGTTAAACACAAAAAGAAAGTTTTTGCTTCTTGTGAGACAAAATGACTGGATGACAAGGGAACCTTTTGAGCAAGACAGGTTCATCTATTTGGAGATAGACAGAGCTCTCGGGCTGGCCCAGTCTATAACAGAATGTAAATGAAGAAGCCTGTGCCAACAAACCAGCACTTTCTCTCTATCATGAATAAATATTAGTAGTTCTCACTCTGCGGCCTTGTTGCCTGTTCTCATACAAAGCCATGTGTGTGGTGTCACATTCCACGCTTCCTGTTGCTACAGCCAGTGTCTTCACAGGGAGAAACATGCAGCCGGGAAAGGCTGCCTTGTTATCAAAGAACGTGTTGGATGGTAAACACTAAGTCATTAACTTCCGACCCCATTGGATCACCGGCCGGGGGTGTAGTGATGGCACTATTTTGAAAGGAGATTCCCTTGAGCCTTGTGAAGGTGTCAAGAGGAGATGGACTCATCAAATTGTCTCAACTATCAGAGCGATAGCCAAAGTTGTTATATACATTTACTGTATATTCATGTTTGTAATGTCCTCCAGAAACACACAAGTAAATAGGCTACATATCACCAACAACCAAGAAGGCAGCAAAACAAACTTGTAGAAGCGTAAAGATGAATACATTTAGTACATTCTTGTGTAATTATACGTTGAAACGGAAAAGGAAACAAACTAATGTGTGACAAAGAGCTAATGAAAGTCAGAATTCCGTGTGCATGCAGCGCTCCACAGGCTAGCATGTGAGAGTTGATTTGAGCTGTGTCTCTGGTGACGGACTGCTGTCTCCTTGCCAGTGAGCTTTAAATGGTTTCTCTGTCAGGAAGAATGGAAGGGATAAACTGCACACTGCAATCCCCAGACCCATTTAAGGAGCAGATGAAAAGGCGGGCAGACAGGCTATACATGTTCCTCCACTTTGATTCAGCGGCAGCCAGCTGATAAACAAAACACCAAATATCCACTGCATTTTTGACAGCCACTTTTCACCTGCCACTCCACATAAAGAAACCAACGCCTGCTTTTCATGCTAAACTTGCTAGTTTGTGCACTTGTTTGTCTACGGTGTTAACATCGGACAGATGATTCATTCCAATCAAAAGATGAACATAATCCGTATTTAGAACATGATTAAATATATCAGAGTCCATTGACATTTGTTCAGTCAATAGTGTAGTTGAAATGGCGTCATTAATTATGTATGTGAGTTGTCCTGGATCCTTCCCTGCTGCTTGACAGATGTAAGAAGAGGTGTTTAGGGAGTTTCCAAGTCCCATAATGCACCTCTCTCTATCTGTCATTCAATAATGTTGTCGTTATTGCTGCTGATTCTTTGTGGCTTGTTAACCAACCAAAACCAGCAACACCTTCCATTTGATTTGATTTTAAATGTTGGGAAAAGCATATCTCCAAATGTTATCTGCTTTAATTTCTGTCTTGTTTTCTAAGGGACTCACATAATTAAGGGACTCATTTACCTATTCTCATGTCACCTGTCCTAGACACTTTCAAGTAAAACAAAATACAATTCTGATATAAATATGATAATAAATTTAAATGGATTATTTGTTCCAAACATTATCCAAACAATTCACCAAACATTATCAACAAAACCACCAAGTTGTAGACAAGTTCCTTGTATTTTCCTACAAGTACAAAGAAAATATCACTTATATTCTGTTCATAATTATCACAATTGTAAGTGATAAAGATGAAACTCTCCAATACCTTAACCTTTAATACAATCAGCATGACAAGAAACACCATACACATTTAATTGCTTTCAGTTACATTGGGAGGAACAATAATGTGGGTGTTTTTCTGTTATAAGCTTCTATGGTCTGATATACAGTGTGCTGTGCTGCCAGTGTGTGGTGACCTGGTGGCTGTTGGTCTGGTGCTCTCTGTGCCATCATTTTTCCCTGTCACCACGCCAACAGCGGCGGAGATCAACCTTAACATGGAATGTTGATATTTCACAAACAAAATGATGTTTTCAACATTGTGAGATGGGCGGGTTCCAGTCACTGCGTTTTCCTCATGCCTGACTTGGGATATTAATGCGCTCCAGTAACTGTTAATTTCACTTTGGAGAAGTGATTTATGGGTAGACGGAGAGGAGAGGCATAATCTAATTGAGATCAGAATGGCTGTTTCTCACATAGTCACGCCTGCACCTTCCAGATGGGGCACAATGATTAATGCATAATGAGCAAATAATCCATGAAATTAATAAAAAACAATTCTTCTGCTGCTCGGCTCGCTTCATGGAGAGAAGAATAAATACAAATAGTAATGAAAGTGTTTTTTGTCATTCTACCCTCTGAATACATTTCTCTTTTTACACACTTGAAAGGAAAGCGGCAGGCAGCACGATCAATGGAGAGGAGCGGCATAATCAATCTGAGATTGGACTGTCTGTCTGTATGCTTGGTTTATAAAATAATAAGGAGGAGGAGATAGGTTGGGCGAGCCATTAATGTCTTCATCTAAATGCCCGCATTCTTATAATATGACAGTTGTAATGCATTCAACATATAAAGCCTAAAACATACTCATAAAGTTATAAGCTTTGCATTTAATTGACAGTGAAACTATAAAACATTTGTATTTTTAAGATGCTAAACTGTTGCACTAGGACGAACCAAAGCAGTAGCTGATATGGAAATATCAGCTATTTCTGCTTTCTGAACTGCAATGCATATAGTCATTAAGCATATGGAATGGCTTCGATATCCACAATTAGCAATAAACTGGTAGTTGTGATATATATTAAATTTATTGGTTACACTTAACATTTCTTGGAAATACAGTAACACATTTAATGGTACTTAAAAAGACTGATTTCATCTATCGATTGATAAAACTATAACATTTTCATCTTAAAATAGCTGCTGAATCTCTGTCAAACTGATCTATAACACTAAAAGCTGACACCTTTCTAGAGAATATCCGACATTGATTTTCACATAAAAATCAATCTTTCTGCATTAGAACACACTGCGGATCTCATTTTGAATGAAGTCCGAAGTATATTTATCATTATTTGATGTATGCGTCGTCATTTAATCAGGGCCGTTACAGTCCAGGGGGTTAAAGTGCCTTGGTAGTAATGAACTATGTGCTTAATATAGACAGGCAAATGGTCTGCTTATTACATCACACTGTTTATTTACCCAATATGACTCCTGCCCACACTGACCCACATAGCTTACATTTCACACACAACCCATTTGCACAGCTGGACCAGGGGAGACGTGAAGCTATGCACTCCTGTCAACAGTAGGTCTCTACAGACCTGGAAGGTTGAAAAGATCCTCTTATCAGTCATGTGGGAAGTGTCCCATATCATCACTGATTTATCCTCCAGCGATCTTGTCTTCTGAAAAACACAGGATCCACTGTGCCACGCTTCGACCGTTTCATCTGATTACTGCTCAAGCAATAGGGCATGGTTTCTCATGGAAGGGATAAATGATAACGAAACAATTTGTTATATATAAATATATGCATGTTTGCTATTGGCTGTGATCCATTCAGATGTTGAGCGTTTCTCCATGCCAGTGGATTCAGGTGGGAAGACATCCCAAGGGAGAAGGCAGATTTCAATTTACTCAGAGAGCAGGTCTGCACTTCTCTCTCAATAAATACCTGAGGATTGGATTGGACACACTTAAAGTCATTGGCTGTAAATGAGAGAGACTGTGAGGTCACCAGACTATAGACCCATTATAATCTTCCTGAGAGTGGTGCGCTGGATATATTGCGTTGAATGTGTGAAGAACGCTTTGTTGGAACTGTGGATTACCTCGCGTTAGTGGCCTTGTCGTGGCTGACTGTAAACATATTCACCCAACTGAATTATTTAACATTATTGTCACATTCATTATCACATGGGTGGCCAGATGTATTGGATAGGCCAAAACTCTTCCCCTGAGCAGAGCAGGATGACTAATTGATAGATTGATCTTTCCCTATTTACAATTCCTTCCAGTGCTGGCGTGCTCTATACCAGCGTGCTCTTCAGAGCTCTGTTATCGCAATGTTTCTTGAATTCACATTACCGTAAAAGCATATTGTATTTCATCTTGAATAGAATAAAGAGAGTATTTTAGGATGTGCTTTATCATATGGGTCACAATGGGATCACAAGGATCAATTTGTGGTGTGATGTGAATGACTGGATTGCAATTTACATTTAGCAGAGGCTTTTATCCAAAGTGACTGTCCAATAACTACACATATTAAAGAGCTATAGGTAGGGGTTAGGTGTCTTAATGTTGCCGCCCTCTGGCGGCGTCGTTCAACGGTGCGTCAAGAAATGCAACGTTCGAAAGGTAAAGTCAAATTGACGGAGGAGCTCAGAAACATGCAGATGTTCAATACATGTTCATGGCTTGCCGCCCAAGAAATAGAACGGCGTTCTAAACCTTGGCGTTGACGCGTGTCAGACGCTGCCACATTAAAAATAATGCTTTTGACACACGTCGACGGCTTCAATGGGCTTTGGGCTTTATTCAAGGATCTTAAACACGTGTCTGTATTTGGTCATATGGCCATAGATATAGGCCTATGATACTTGTTTTTATTAGGTACATTGAAATTACTTGTTATTTTACAAAAAGCTGTAGTAATAGTTATGTTCAAGATGTCATACCCAATGTTGTGTTCAGTGACAAGCCTGAATCAGGTTAAGTCTTAAAGTCCCTGTCCTCTCACACAATGTGGGGTTGTTTTGGCTAATGAGACAACAATTTGAAGAATAGAGCAAACGTCAGTAAAACTATGTTCTTAAAAATCACCAAGTTTTCGTCACATCAACATCATAAGGTGTTTAAAAAGACATTCCCTGATGTGTAGTCCCTGAATATTTGTGTTCAAATTCCAATGAAATGTCATTTCCTGAGTCAGCACATGCCCATGCTCTGGAATGCATCACTCAAGAGTTTTGATCTTCCGATAAATCGATAAGTCACGATCACCCCTCCAATACCCCTGGAAAGCTCATCAGATTATCACCATGAATTATTTGTGCTCTTGGTGTCAATATGGGAAACAAAGGTTTTATGTTTGTGAGTGCACGTGCATGTGCATGTGCATGTGCATGTGCATGTGGTGAGGTAGGCAGAGAGAGGGGTATTATATCTTCTAAAAGGAAAATGGAATGATCCATAAGCATCTAATTCTATAATGGTTTCCTATAAAGATGTCTACCTTGTTTCTCTCCATGCCATTATCATTAGAATTTGTTTATCATTATATTATGAATTCCTTGTGTGTCTTTAAGACTATACGGTAATCACATTTCCAATTTTGCAAATGTAGTACTGACCCAATACTTGTATCATAGATACTTTTTCAGAGTCTAATATTAAAGTAAATGAATTAAAAAAGATCTGTCAGGAGGGGAAAAAATTCTGCAGATCATTATTAAATGTAGATTTTTATATTTGTATATATTTAGATGTTGGTATTTTATTCATATGTGGTATTTATTATTTTACATACATGTATTTTTAAGAAGATTATTTTAATTGATATAGTGAATTGTATGGCCTGTTTATTTGCATGACTCAGTTGTTCAACAGTGCTGGGTAAGTGTAGTGACCCCCTGTAGAGTTTTTGTCATGGGGGTTGTAAAGAGGGGTTAGCGAGACACTCTTTAACACCACACACTGCTGTGAGACAAACTGTTACAAATTGGTATTTTTCCACTTTATAGGATTACAATGGGGCTCCTATGGGGTGTCTCCATAGGCCAGAGACACAAGCAGTGGGACAGAGCCTCAGGACTCTAATGAACAAAGAGGCTGTCAGGGGCAGTCCCATGGTCCAAGCAGGAAATGCATGGGCCTCAAACTGGGGAGATGCTGTGAGGATTTGTTATGGTCTAATGCAGGTTTTATCTGGAGAATATTATTTCGCCTGTATTGAAATACCAAATCATTGAATTGAATACATACATTAATGTAGCATAATTACCATAGGCATAGGTTCTCTTATATTGCTTAGTGTCTATTACTTATTTGGGAACATCCTCTTTTTCCTCTTTTATTATATTTGCAGAAAGCCCAAATGCAATACAATTATAAAGTAAGTCAAATGTTTTTATATTCCAGTAGAATATTCCACAAATAATAATAATAATAAAAATCACTGTCATCATTTTTATTACACACATTTAAAGCATTCGACATTGGAAATGCTGAATGTTGTGAATAATTGTGATCATTATGTCACTGAAACTCATCACATAAATGTAAGCTGGTTTCTGCCACAGGACTTGTGTTGTGGGTCTCATGAAACACAGACAAGACCTGTGTCTACATATGTTTAGCAGGAGAGAGGTGTGAGATTTATGACCACAGACTTAGATAAAGACCCTTTTATAGACTTACTCCAGCCTGGGAAAGTTCGTATACATGATAGAAAATTGTCAGGTCCATGAAGATGGGCTCGAGACAGGGTCCAAATTGTGTCTTGTTTTCCTGGTCAATTCACTTCAGGGCTATAATGCTACTTTCCCATGCTCAGCCAGGCCCTGGCATTTGTTTAGTGATGTCGCAACGGACTGTTAATGCCTCTTTAGTTATGTCACCCTAAACAGATTAGGAGGGGCAAAGGCAGCTCCATATATACTGGAAGAAAACGCAATAAACGTAACATAACTGACCTGGACAAATCGGAGTAAGTCGTGATTATTCATCTGGATAAGTCAACAATGGTTCTCAACATTTTTGATACCTCCCTCCTCAGAAGTTATTATTGCGCAAATATAGTACAGAAAATAATATTAATATAATTGTATTTTTATTTTATTATATATTATATAACATACCAATCCTCCTATGGGCCCCTGCCCCCCACTTAGATAACAAATTAACACAATGTTGCAGGTTATAAATGCAACAAACAGGAACTTTAAAGTTAGGCCATTATTCTGATTCCTGTCACATGCGATGAGGTAAACAATGCAGGCTACATTATCCTGCAGATTCCTTGGGAGAGTGTGAACAGGAGCACAGCCAAGTCAAGTCTTGGGTTTTTCTGTTTATTTGAAAGAACATTTTTTTATTGTTCTTCATTACTTTGATTTACAAAAATGCACAAGCTGAAACTAATCGTCTCCTTGGCAAGAAATAGACACACACAGAAGATAACCTAAAAGTAGCCTAATCAAAAATAATTTAGATGAAAAACTCTATAATAGAAACACGCTAGGGTATTTCTAAAGTGCATGTATTACAAATGAACAACACGAGATCATGATTACCTTAACTATAAATACCGTATTGATATTTAAATTGGATTGTTCTTTGTGTCTGCTGAAGCTTTCCTTCTGGTTCCTTCTACGACCTTGCTGTCATCGCTAGAAGCGACAGTCTGACGTGACCCTGCCTGTTCTCTTGTTTGCTTTATTGAGTGACCGCAGACACACTCCATTGGCCTAAATGGCTTTTCATTTTTAACTGGCTGGCCAGTGATGACGCTCTTTACAGTTTAACAGCCATGGTGTATGAAATTCATTTTTATTAGCTCTTGTAAAATCAAACAAAATGAAATAAAATAAAAGCGAGAAGTATAGCCAGCTTGGCCCATTAACAAAGGCAAGTGACAATGATATACATTGCTGATTCATGCTTTGTGTACTAACACAACACCATGCTAGCAGCTTAGCAGTCGACTTAAAGCTACTGTAGGCTAAGTATTCTCAGTCGTCCAAAACAAAAAGGCTGCCTGAATAGTTTCACTTGATTTTATTTTGATAAGCGGTACGATATTTATCATTAATTGAAATGAAACGATCTAATATGAAAGCAGCGACTGTCTTTATTTTAACAGTAGGACTATCATATAAATACTGTAAAAGTAGGCCTATTTTTCTAGATACCATAGGCAAGCTCATTGTGGGAATGGATTAACCAGCTAAACGTTTATTTTTTATTTTTTATTATGTTTTATTATGATTAAATACCGGTACTTGATTTGAGAAACTGAAACCGTCATCTAGCTAAGTCTTGCTGTTTTCCGATATCTCCCATTATTGTTAATGACACTATTTTGGATGTATGGATGAAATGGTCAGCTGTCCAAAACAGAACCCACCCCTGGGCGTGGCTAATTCGCTTCTGGTGAAAGGTCCATTTCGCCCTGACCTCTGGCTTAAAGGGCCACACAGGATGAGCAGTTACCCAGGCAACTGACTTGGCTGAGTGTCCTATGCAGTACCTACAGGGCTCCTGCAGTATTTCTACATTCTGACAGATACCCTGACAATAAATAACTCTATGAAAAATGAGGGTGGAGAGTGAGAGCACAATAACCTGCTGAACTTGAAAACCTTTTCTCATCGATTATGGAAATCTGTCTGGCGGTGACCCGGGCTACTATGACTCTTGAGTACGGTATTGATTAAATACGTAGAGAAAATAGCTTGGCTGTTAAATCAGTGTTTTATTCAATTTGCTTTGCCTCCACGCCATGCCACTATTTAAAAGGGTTTCAGTTTTGTGTATCTGTTGTCTGAAAATGTAATTAGCTGCTGTGCAATGTTAATGTGTACTGACCTTGTGCTGGTCAACCTCTGGATATTGACCCCACAGAGTGTCTGGTCAGAGAAGCCACTGCAAAGGAGGGTCAGCCCATACATGTATGTCTTTCCCTCACTCTGATT
Source organism: Forbesichthys papilliferus (assembly GCA_025399855.1). NCBI lineage: Eukaryota > Metazoa > Chordata > Actinopteri > Percopsiformes > Amblyopsidae > Forbesichthys > Forbesichthys papilliferus. The sequence continues at coordinate 60,389 of JAODOY010000004.1, read as the reverse complement.
TGGCATAGACATGTCAAATGATCAATACATTCCCTAAGGTTGACTTCATAAGTAGGTCATAAGAAGCATTTCATATATTAGCGCTTGGCAAAATGAGGCTGTCTAGAGTTCATGCTCTTGTCTCTATGAGGAGAAATCACATGTTTTATTTTGGACAGTTGGATCAATAGTTCTGAATGCTGACAACTTCTCCCAGATTTGTTATCTAATTTAGTAACATCATATGGTACAATGGGTAGGTCTAGTTTCAGTGAAACAGTCAAATCGGTCATGGATGGTCATATCAGGATGAATCTGCTGGTAAAACAGAACTGTTTTATTGGTCAGTGTAAAACACTGTAAAATGAAATAGCCCTTTATTTTATTTTATTTGATATTTTGCTATTTAGTAAATGTTGTATTCCCATTTCAGTCTAGCTAACAAGTATCTTAATGGAACTAATTCGTTATTGACTCCCAAGCCCCTCCCTCCGGTTTTGCTCATTTCAAATATTTGATATCATATACTGTACTTTAGGTATAATATATCAAATCTACCTTCACAAATAGTATATGCCGGACATACCACATTCACAGATAACCTGATAATATCTTGGAGTATGTTGTTTATTTAGTTCTTATCCATTATTAGAGTAGATTTCAGAATTGTAAAGTATGGTCATTAAAAAGCAATGTGGTCTATAGTTCATCCAAGGACGTTCTTTAAAGTCAAATGACCAATATTATCAGTGGAAACTGCTTTATGCTGTTGCTGTCATAATAGTAGTTTCTTTAACCAAAAGCTCTTGTATGTTTGATAGGCTATTATCTATTTTTATACAGCAAAAATTTAAATAAAAAATAAAACTTTTATTAGGCTATAGATACTAATCAGGTGTTAATAAATATGTGTTTGATTATTGTAATTGAGCTCTATTTACTAAATAAATGCAAATGTATTCACCATAGCAAAAGCAAATTAATAATAATCATTTCTAAAACATTATTTTAACACTATAGACATAATTTCACCAACCTATGTCAATCTTCTTGTAGAATAACGTCAGTTTCCTGTAAACTGTTAAGTAACGTAATGTGCCGGCATCTTCACCTTTACTTCATTTTTCATCAGTGCCTAATAGTTCATGTTGTTTGCCCAAAATGCACTGACAGTCACGCTGAAAGTGTTGTCAGTGGTCACGTTTGGCATATGCTAGCTGTATTGGGTGAGTTGTCTACCCGGGTAATGGAGTGACAGGGTCGAGCAGAAACAGCCCCATAAATACATTTGGCTAATGTGCTGATCCTCTGCCTGTTTTTCATATGATACATTTAGTGGTAGGCCACTGGCAGAGATGCTCATTGTGTGCATAATTCACCGGCTGCATTTGTCAAAACAGGGATCTGTATGGAAGCTAATGATCCACATGAAATTAATGACTCCATAAAATAGAAAAATCCACCGTTCATACAACCATGACAGAATTTTGACTTTGATAAACCGTTAAATGAAAGATAATCAGGAGAGTATGGGGGGACTCATCACGGCTCTCCATGCTACGAGTCCATAACAATCAGAGAAAAGATGAAATAGCTCCTTAAATATATCTAATTTTGCTTTGTGTCGTAAACCTAGAGTTCAGCACTACACCTTTTGTAGAAACCTATTTATACAAAAATTTAGCAAGTCAACTATTGAATTGCACTTTAAAGTGATGTTAAATTATTCCTATAAAAACCTGAAACTTAACTGTGTGAGTTTTTACAGTGCTTGACAATATAGGCTACATTATCCTCTAGGCTATATCTTCACCATACCAATTTACAAAAGCTCTACCAATGTCTACAGCCCATTTTAATCTAGCCTATCTAGCCAGAGAATTAATCTAACTCTATTATTTTAATTTAATTAAAAACATAACGCTGTTTATCACCTTTTTACTCTCCCGGTAATTGATTACAGCGATCACTCTGCACTGGCAATAATTCCTACATTACCAGAAAATAGAAGACATGGGGCATCTTGCTGGAGGTGGCAGCCCCAAATGAATGTATAATCAGGGTTTGATTTCTATGGCAGACCTGGGCTCCTGGAACGAGCAGGGCAGAATCTATTACCTCAGTGCTATTTCCTAAGTGTTTGCACCCACCCTGACCCTGCCACTTTAACTGTTGCTTTTTATTTTCAGAGTGCATGCTGTCCATATGTTACCATAATAGTTGCCATAATTCTTCGGCAACAGGACTCGTGTTTTATTAGTCCTGAGTCAAATGCGAGCGGGGAAAAGGCGTTTTAATAAAAGCCCTTAGCAACACGCTAATGGGCTGACAACGAGGTATTTGCATAGAGATGAATTATGCCACGGTGACTTGACGTGACTTTTAAAATATGATTGAGGAGGTTATTATTGCTGCACTATGATACGTGTTAACAGGTTATTTTAGCGTGGCTAGTGCTAATAAAATGCCGAACAAAAGACTTGGGTGATGAGGGCAGTTTTTTTCATTGCCAGAGTCTACTGAAGGTGCTCATTTTGTCATTACTTCACACAGCCACCCCCACCCCTGCCTCTAGAGGTTGAACACAGACTGCTGTGGTACCATCCTTCACCACAACCATAAAGACCCCCAATTCACCACTAGCTCTCATAGAAGGGACAACTAAGGACGAAACCAAAAGACAAATATTTTGCAGCAATATTCTAGACAATATATTAATTTCTAAATATTCTGCTGTTTTTTTATCCCTAAATATTCAGATTAAAATGAATCCACTAATACACATAAACAATATAGGCATATACTATATTATCATTCTACAAGCTTTTACTAAATTTGCCATCTTCTCATATTTAAAATAACAAACAGGCGCGTGCACACACACACCACTGTGCTGACATCTGTGCAGGGATTAAGGAAAAATATGCGGGTATATATCTCACTGTTGATGCAAGGACACCTGTTCATAAACTAGTATACAGGATAAATTCCTCTGACTGAACCAGTTGAAACTTCATTAAAGGGGATTATCTCTGAATAAACACTCCAGTGACTAAAGTCATTGTTGTGGGACATACAGTAGTGATAAGGCAACAGCAGAAGGGTTAATCTCATCACACAGGTAGACCTTCATTCCGGGAAAACACAAGACACCAGGTGAGATCCTCCTGTTTTAACATCCCACCCACACTGGAATTCAGTTAATGATTGACATAGATTGTCATTAACTTGCTCAAGCAGAATGAGCAATTAACACTGATTTTACTCCCATACCCTATGGGCCAATGATTACTGCCTTCAGTGAGCAGCGTAATGCCAGAGGAATGAATTACATTCTTTTACAGAATGGTGGGTCACACAATGTTTTCACTCAAGCATGAATATGGAGCAAAAGGCAAGACAGGGACCTCTGCAGACTGCAGAGGCTGTTGCTGTGTGGCCTGTTAGCTTTTCATAATGGGGGATCCCAAGGCGCTCCTTATCACAAGACTCCCAGACGTGTGTGGGGGGAGATAAGGCCACCCGCCCGCACGCCGGTAAACGTGAGCTACAATTCCTGCCATGGAATTGCGTCCCCTGTGACACATGTTCTTGTATGTAATCTCTTGTAGAACATGCTCAACTGAGAGCCCTGTCAATGGGCTCTTTATACAAATTGGCCAACACTTACACATTACTCACCCCGGTGAGCAGGCGGTGATTTAGAGGGAAGTCAACAGGTACCTGACTGAATGTAAACAGATCTGTACACTCTCTTTACACTCCTCCTGTCGTGTCTGGAATTGCCCTCACGATTGAAACCAGCACGTTGTTTTGCTTTGAAGTGTACTGCTCACACCTGAGTGCTCTGTGGCTGCATTCCTCTCTACTCCTCCCCCTACCACTCTCATAGTCTCAAACTTTTCACATACCTTCCTCCCACAGCCGCCCACGTTAGTGGACAATGTTCTGATATAAACAGTGAGCTGCCAGCAAACTGGTGGTATGGGGGTACTATTACACAATCACGTTTAAAGGTACCGTAAGCGATTTAAAGCTATCAACACTTTTTGTCAAATTCACCAAATATCTCCTCACAGTCCGCTAGCTGCCCATTCTCTGTCCATGCTGCAAACATAATCTGGTACTTCTAATCAAATGAATAGTGTGCCATATGAATAAACCTGTATGTTTTTCACCCTACCACTCCCTTTTACTGAAAATAAAAAAGAACACACTGTGGCATCTGTGCAACGCTTGCTTAGAAATGAGGCCAAGCCTGGTGCTTTTCAACATGCAGACGGGCTGGCTGACTGGCTGGCTGGCTGGCAGAGCAGTCAGTCAGCAGATGCTACAGCCAGTCCCAGAGGGCCACAGCCCATGTTCTCCACACCTGCAACACATAAAAATCAGTGTTCACACCTGCGGTGCAAAGAATCCTGCACACCCAAAACTGGAGCGCCCAGCTGGAGTTGCAAGCAGGTAGATATGGATATTAGCAAGGCCACAGAAATGAACATGGATGGTAAACAGACTAAATAAAGTCCAGTTCTCTAGAGTTGCAATGGAATATATTGTAAAGTCTCCTACATCAGATTTTTGATTTTTGGCAAAACTAAAATGATGATCATCTTGTGTTAACTGTATGTTTTGTTCTGTAATATCTCATTAAATGTTAGATTGTGGTCAAATGGTCCAGATACAGGCAATAGGAACTGCTGACACTGGGCTGAATAATATAATAGCACATAACAGGTATTTTAGAGAGAGAGAGAGAGAGGAGAGAGAGAGAAATTGAAATGTAGCAACTGAAGCAGCAAGAATGACAAGCCCCATAAAACAGAGTGACTCCATGACTCTGACAGACCATCTTTTAAATGCCACTAACATGATGTTCCACACTAGCCAATTAGATCGTCCTGCACCTGGACACAACTGTATGCTAATACTTTATTTCCCAATAGTAAAGCCTAAAGCAAATTTAAAAGGTGGTCAGTGGTTTGCTGGTTTGTGAGCTCCAGGGAGGAATGGTTGTGCACTGGACACATTTGATGTTTACTACAATAAGAAATGTGTCACTATTGTTGCAGTTGAGAAATAAACCAGCGAGCAATGATAGCATTAATATCAATGCTCTATGTTTAAGTCCTGAATCCGTTATAAATTATCCATATAAAAGATGGCTATACAATCTAAATAAAGTAACACGTGTAAATAGTGTATTTAGGATAAATTATAAGTTATCAGCTATCATTGCAACATATCATTGTCCAAGCTCAACCATAAATCTGCATACTATTATATTTTTCAAAACTTACCATCGCCATTCATCTTAAAACCAGAAATGAAGCATAACAGACAAACAAACAATAGGCATACACAATGGCGTGGGCCCATGCGCACGCCCGCACTTAAGCATATTGTATCCACTTTTTGTTTCGTTCAGGAGCTTCCACGCACGCTTATTGCTGCTTATTACGCTGTCTAATTTCACTATCCTACTACACTTGTTTGTGTTCCTGAATGTAGTTTTGTAATAATGTAGGCCTATAGGGCTACATGTTTTTGTCCAATTTGTCATGGCTGCCATGTCTCAGTTATAAACATTTTCAGTTCGACGTCTGTTTTACATGCATATGCTAGATTCGTTAATGCAGCTGTATGTAGACCTAATAGTCGCCATGCAGTTGGCGAAAGGGCAGACATGTAGACTAGAATCATATTGGCTACTATAGGCACTAACGTAGTAACGAATAGGCCTATCAGTACTCCAAATTTTTCATCACCTTAATCTGTCGTTTAAAAACCGATTCATTCTGGAAGTTTCTATATTACAATTTGTCTATTTTAATAACACAATGGTAATGGTTTGCGTGTGGGTTGGGCCTAGTGGTCCCAGGTATGATCCACTCCACTTTATGATTATAGACGAAATAAACCCAAATCCAGAAGCAACATTGAGATATCGCAGTGCTTGGCGAAAATTGCATCTTATCCATTTCTGATAAATGAATTATTACTAGTGGGAGCAACGCGGTTGAGTGGTTTTCAATTTGGAAAGAACATGTTGATGTGATCATGCGAGTATTTCAAGGCATATATAAAATCTAAAAGTGAATTTTCGTAGTTTGCCCGTGAGCTGTATAGTATGGACCTATTTCGCTTATTTGTAAATACGCTACACGCTGTATAAACAATTAGGCCTATACCAAAAGTATAAACTTTTTTTAAAGGTAATGGCTATGTATGAACAAGTATTTGTTGATCAAATGTGGGCTATTATACCCAAAGTATTAGCATTTTATATCAACCTAATTGCAATGTATGAAAAATAATAAATGTGTGTTGTTGATAAAATGTTGCCTATAATAACATAGGGCAAATTCGTTTTTGTCTCGACGGTTTAGTCTTGACCTATCCTACTTATAGCATACAGCTATACAGGCACCTTAGCCTATTATAATAATAATAACATAAAAATCAAAATAAATAAAAAGTATTATTAATAATCAAAATAACTGGCAATATTTTGGATCTACAAAATTCTATTTATTTTTAACACTATAATATTATTTTTTATAGTGTAGGCATGCCGATTATTTAACACGTAAAAATATCTAAACATCTAACAGACAATCAATGCGTTGAATTGTTTTTTATTAAATAAAAGTGCATTACATTAACCTGCGATACAGAACTGTGCAGGATTCAGTCACTGTTAATTAAGAACTTTAAACATTATAAATGAATGTGTAGCCTAATGTTAGGAAATGTTTTGCGGATAAACTGTGTTGAGAAGGTGATGCACAATTGTGTCATTTTGAGTTTAGACTACGTAGGAAATGCATCCTCCAAAATATGAATCAAATGCCAGTTAAGCCTATAGTCTATACATGTTTTGAGATGAAACGGTAGCCTGCATATTGGAGGGCAGGCCAATGCTTATTTATTATAAAAACATAGACCAACAGTAGACATAGCCTACATTTTAAAATATAATGTCGTTATGGAATGCAATGTAGCCTATAGGCTTAATCTCAAATTAACACTTAAATGTTATGCATAAATCAAGTGGGAAAAACTCAGCAGTGCATTCTATACAAAACATTATTTTTACACATAAATTATTCACAGCAGTATAATTTCTAGTGGATACAACTCACGTTTATATTTACAAGTAAGTACCATCTTCATAATTTGCAGAAATCCATTTTGATCGGTCATAAAATGTTCCTATTTTTCTTCTTTTATATCTTCGGATTTTGGTGCAAAACTCAGAAAAGTGGACGCAAAAGAAGATGGGGGCTGGATGATCTTAGCCTAAAGATCTTCAGTTTTATACTTTATAATAGGGTACCATCCCCAAGGTCTATGAACTGTCGTTTTCTGACGTGTGGATAAGCAGGGCCGAGCTGGGTTTGTGTTTTTTTAGCAACTGTGTGATTTTCTCGTCGTCTGAGTTTGGGTCCAGCGGTTTGTTATAATCGTCGTCGTCGTCCTCCTCATTCTCCGATGTGCCCTTCAGCCGCTCCGTCTCTGAGTCCTGTTTCTTCTTGGCCGAGGCCATCTCAGCCGCGTGCCGCTTCCGCCATTTGGTCCTTCGGTTCTGAAACCACACCTGGACACAGTGCAAAGATCAGTATATAGCCTACATTTTATTATTCAAATAATTTCCTTTTCTTTTCTTCATGCTTAATATAGGCCAACACTTACTAGGCTATACTCTAAATACCAAAGCCATTGTTAATTAAACGATAAAATACAATCTACAAAAGAAAAATTATAATTAAAGTATTCCTTGAATAAAATAATCACATGACGTCAAAATAAAGTGAGCTAAACATTTCGCCATTAAGATTATAATAAAGTCTTTACAAATCTACAATTACTGCAACATTCGTTGCATAATGCCATAGTTTAGCCTTAACAATTCCTCATATATTTTAATGTAAATGTGGAATTTAAAAAAAGAAGGAAAACAAATGCAATATTACTGTGAATAAAATGTATAGGGACCAATACAGTGCTGTTAATATATTAAATGGGATAATACATTTGCAGTCTTCGACCAAATAGCAGTGTGAATATAGAGGTGCTTTTCTCCTGCCAACCATATAGTTAGTTCTCACCTTGACTTGGCTTTCGGTCATCCCCAGAGAGTAGGCCAGGCGTGCTCTTTCAGGTCCAGCTAGATATTTTGTTTGTTCAAAAGTCTTTTCCAAAGCAAAAATCTGTTGGCCAGAGAACGTGGGCCTCGTGTGCTTCCTTTTACCATCTTTGTCCAGTAAGACAGAATTCTGATCTGGAACAATAAAGAAACTCAGATTAAATAATGACATGGCTAAACTATTTCAGAAATAATAACATTCACATGTAAGCCATAACACCATCGCATATAAGCCTGTACGTATATTCTGCTAGATCATATCAAATGTCAATTTTCAAAATGACCAGCCTTTAGACAAATGCGATACGTAGTCTAATGCATGTAATTTGAACACTAACATTCTCACGTTGGCGCTTTTACAACTGATAAATAATAGCCTATAATATAGACAGAATGCTATGGCATGCATGTAAACAGTTAGTGCTATCAGAAATGATGTAATGGTTTGTTTACCCACTGACTATAGTTGAAAATCGAATACTGTGACCCACATAAGTTCGACACACTTACGAGGCGAGCATGCAAACCGGGCGTCCCTCCAGTGGGGGCTCTGCATGACCCCCGGCCAAAATATGGGGGTCCTGCCGGGCAGCTCTGCAAGGGGCTTCGGGTAACGAGCCACTGCCACCGCGGCCGCGGCTGTAGGGCTAAAGTACAGTCCCGGGGGCGGAGGGGGGCTCAAGCTGCTGAACCGAGGCAGACCGGACAGGATCCCAGCTGACGTGGAGGCGGCGACGGCGGCCGCGGAGGACACGATCGAGGGCCGGCTGAGGATGTCGTTTATTCCGTGAGGCGTCGCAGCCGCGCACAGCTGCGGCGAGCCCAGACCAGAGGACAGTCCCGTGCTGGAGCTTTTGCTACCCGGGGAAGTGGACACCGCGACACCTCCCGGATTCGGGGACGTGTTAGTGGGCGATGTAGAGCAGGATAAGGGGTAGGACGAGTACAGGGGGGTCTTCATCTCGGTCATGCTGTGCAGAGCCGCTAAAGGAGGGGTGCTGAGGAGGAACGCGCTCTGTCGAGACCCGTCCATTTGACCCACGGCTAACATCACCAAAGACAAAGTGGTTCAACAATGTCCCCAAGTTTCCTTTGCCTATGCTTCAAAATAGGTATCTTCTTCAGACGTATGGAGGCGAGATTGCCAAACAAGATGGACTTGACAGACTAAAAGCACATGCATACAAAATCCGCTATTGTTTTTAGCGAGTTTCTGTGCCCATTTACAGATTTGTCAATTAAATCCGTTTTACAACTGTAAAAAAATATGAAATAGGTTGTTGAAATGCAGCGCATGGTGCACTGGGCTGCGGCTCACTTCAGCCTGAAAGGACAGAAGACGCTTGCTTCGCTCTGTTCAATGAGCTCTTTGATATAATAAAACATTATCATTTGTTTCCAGTGTCTATTGCGTCAAAAGTCAAAGTTTGAGGGGAGAAAGACTAGAGAAGAAGGGGTGTTCCTGCCGGGATTGGACGGACTGGTTGTGACGTAGACGCACCAAGATTTGGGAGCGCGTCTTCATTGGTTCGCCACCGCCACTTTGATTTACCAGATGCAAAAAAAAGAAATAGACGACTCATTATCTAACAGTCTGAAAAGCCAGAGGAAAATGCATTAATGTATATTTCATACCCAATTCTATAGACTACAAAATGAAAATCCTACAACACGTTACAATAGTGTGGCGTTTTCATAATGTATAGCCCATGCCTCTAAATTGGTGAAGCGAAAGGAGCACAAAAATGCTAATTTAGCTATTGTTCGGTAATTGTCTTATGTGTTTCAGGAATTGCCATTATCTATGATAAATGTAGCCTACGTTTCTTAACTAGTAAAATGGATCATTACTTGTTTACCCTAAGCCTACAAATTATATTAACAGTGAGCGATTCACATTTAGCCTTTAGGTTATTGCAATGTGTTAAGGACAAAACAATTTATGTGAATTATCATGCAGTTAGGCTTGGAATCTCATGCTTGCAAATGTATTTAGGCTTGGAATCCCATGCCTGCAAAACGCAGCCTAAAGTTATCGGCTTGCCTGACATGCCTATAGGATAATCTATTTCTATTAACTTAAATAAAACAATGATATTTTGACCTACTATAAGGCTATGCATATACTTGTGTTAATTAAATATAGGGCTGTTCTTGGGCATCTATATCCGATGTAACACTATTCCCACAGATCTGGCAGCCTGGAGGTCTATATAGGACGCTATGTTGGTTAACGAAATAAAATATTAACAGAATTCGTTGCTTAATGTTTAAAAGTAAATTATAGCATGATATCTAGACATTATGCTGAACTAGTATAGGCTATACAAAATACCTATAAAATAAAATTAATTAATCTGGGTATAGTCTATGTGCACACCTTAAAGCAAATATGGTTTAGGGCCGGACTGGGAGCCTATACATTCATATACAGCACTGACAAATTAAAAAACGCCAAAAGTTAAGACATACTGACAACTCTAGATATCTTTTGTCCAGTTCTTAATTTACTAAACCAAGATGCGCAGTGGAGGCACTTAGCATAGGACTATGAATCGTAGACAGCCTATCATTTATTTAAAATGAGCCTGGCCTATTAGCGAACCACAGTAATTAGGCTAAAAATTTTCAAGATCCAAAGGTAACTTGATATAGGCTAAGAGAATTTCCATTCCGACCTCCAGTCTGTCATAAGATTAACTAAAGCATTACATTAGCGCCATCTTGTGGTAAACAACTATAAAATGCATTACTTCCTACTTCAGAAAATTACTAACTGTTGGATTTCATGTAGTCATACCTTGCCCAATAGCTGTTCCATTGATTTAGCGCTGTCATTTAGTTATTGTGGTCAATAAAACAACATAGGGTAGACTGCCCTATAGGCTATATAAGGAAAATAGTCTAGCAATTTATCAGGGTATATTTTCTGGGGTTATCAGGGTATGCTAAAAGATCATTTCAAACATGAAATGAACCATCCTAGTCAGCCTGGGCCAGTGGCGTGTTTGTCAATGTTGTGGCCCCTAGCAAAGCTTGCTTTAGGGGGCCCTCGTCTATCATGACATGTTTAGTGTTACCACACTCTTAAAATCCTGTTATTAGATGGCTTTAGCCTCAGCAAAAGCTTTGATTACGTCCTCCATATCAAGGATATATACTCTGCTCAATAGAGACCATTGCTAAGCCTATATATAGTCTTTCTTGAGACATTGACCGCAAATATGTTTTTACAAGCTTCAATGAGGAGAAACTCCTCTCTACTGAAGCAACAGTGACAGGTAAAGTCAAGAGTAAACAAAGGCTGATACTTAAATTACTATGCAACTCTGTCTAACAGGGAATGTTAGAGCAATGCATGCTTCCTTCTGCTGACAAGCTTTTTGGAGATGCTGATTTCATTCTTCAGCAGGACATCGTCACCTGTCCACACTGCTTAAGGTACCACCTGGTTCAATGACCATGGGATTATTGTGCTTGATTGGCCAGCAAACTCACCTGACCTGAACCCCAACAATGCAGGTGAGTTGAAGGCTGCGATCAATGCAATGGGCTTCCATAACACCTCAGTGGTGGCACAGCATGCCACGCTGCATAGATGCAGCAATTAATGCAATCAGAGCCCAAACACCAAACACAGAATCATTGCTCACTGAATAAACCAGGCGGGTATTTTGTCTTCATTTTCATTTGTTAATTCTGTTCAGTAAAACGACATGGGACGGTTGCAAACTTTCTCATCACCAAATAAGGGACACCATGCCATGCCAAATTTTGACAGATGCACGGTGCCATGGTGATATGTTTTTATTCTTAAATATGAAAGGTAACCAATATATTCTATTTTGATGTTTACTGTATCATTATCAGTAGAGTAGCATGCTGAAAATATATAGGCCTATTCAAGTAGTCCAAAGTACAATTATCCAACTCCCATAAAAAAACAACAAAAAAGTACAATTTCAGAAATCTACTCATGTAAAGGAAAAAAAGTACCTTGTTGTTAACCCTTTCAAATGTAGTTTAAGAAAAGCATGTTAAGTGGCCCTTCAGTAAATCCCTCCCCCTGCCCAGTGGTAGGCCTGTCAATCTTTTAAAACAAGAAAAAAATTGGATATCCAAATGAAAATCAGACAGCAGATATATCAATTATATTAATATACCGGTAGCCTAACTAACGTTTGATTAACTACCGTTGGGTACATTTTCACAAAGAGAAGGCTGGCTCGTCTGAGAGCGCTGGGTCGTCCGAGAGAAGGACAGTTTCACATAGACCAACCTGGATTTATTTCAGACTATAAGTAACAGCAGGTGCAGTCTTGGAGCTATTCACAGTATAGCGTGTACTAGTTTGTGTTCATCGCGTTGGCGCTGCTACAAGTTTGCAGAATTACCACCATTTGATAGCTGTCACCTAGGTACCTTCTATGCTACGTACGAGTTAGTGTCAGTTAGCTCAAGTGTCATGATGTGCGCGAAAGCGGGTGTGTGAAAATAATATTTTAAGATATTAAATATCTTAATTTATGCTTATGGGAAAGTTTATTTTGCTGCAGCAGCCGCCGCCCCCCACACACTCCCGACTATTGCCAATAGCATATAGAAAATCAGACAGAACCAAAGAGAAATATAAAGACACGTATAGCCTAAACGATTTACGTGGCTGTATATAACTTTGAGGTTGTACAAATAAAATGGGACTTTCTAATTAATTCGGAGAAATCACAGAATATCAAGCAGTCCTGTGAAGTATTACATTTTGTCCCAGTCCTGCCTATAATACCAGTAGGCTACTTCTCATATAGGCCTAGGATGGTTTTGTTAAATTGGTCAAACGTGGAGTCAGTGTAGCGATCCATGGCTACTTTTGTCAAATTCAACACCTCATGGACATCTGCTGCGTGTGCATGTCAACACATTGTTTCTAGACCCCTGGCTTGCTAAATGTGAACATAGTCTACTGTATGTAGCCGTGGCAAAACATGTTCTACACATCCAATGGACGGGAGCTTCTGAAGGGAGGAGTTTGTGAATTAAATATGAACCATCTTTAACAATCACCATTACTTCAGCTTCATTGATGGAACTCTCCTCCGGAGCTGCTGTAATCATAAAACTAGGCAACTGTTGTATACACTGTACACTTGCACCATCTAATGGCCATTGACAAACGAAGCATAAAAACCAAGGACATTTGTGAACACTTGTGAGATCAGCTTGGACATGCTGTTCGTGCCAGTGACCAACACCACCACGTTGCCTGACAAATGCTGGTTGAATAATGGGATGCCATCTCACAGCAGTGTGACCAGCATGGGGGAGGAGATGCCATGCTGTTTTGGTTCTTCCATACACTAATGCTCCTGCTTGATATTAAATAAATAAATTGGTAAACTGCCAATGTCAATTACATTTTCATTCTGCTAATTTTTCATGATGGGTGTATCCCACATCAGCTCTGCTGCTCATCCCACAAATGCATGTTTGTTATGTGGAACCATTTACACATGAAATAATTACGCTTTCATATGTATCGCCAAGAAGCGTTGTTTAAAATAATCTGACTAACAAATGTCCTTACTTTGTGTTGTGATTTTTGTCATCGGTTTGGAAACGCAGGCCTGCTGTAGTCTATAGAAGTGACGTCAGTGACAGTAAAGTATTTTAGAGCCTTTAAGTGTTTGTTAGTTCTGTTGTCAAATATACACACCATGTAGCAAACTAGCCTAACCATAGTAAGAGACACACCAAAAAATGCATGCAGTGACATTCAATAAAATAATAATTTCTGCGTTTCCATATGGAATATTCTTGCTAAAGCTTGAGTAATTGCTTTTACTGAATTGGATGTGGTAACCAGTGTCTCATCTGTTCTAGTGTGCCACATTTCAGTGTGCCATCTTTACCAGGTCTTCATTGTATATTTTGGATGTCAAAAGGGACTTTCTGGTTAAATACAAAAATTAAAAGCTGAGACTTGGACATTGCCACATTTAACAGCAACATGCAAAAAAGTATGAGCAGACTATACTCTCCATGTTAATTCTCAGGAAGCTAATGCCGAGATACACAAGCAGTAAAAAAAAAAAGTGTAAATAAAAGAGCTACTTGATTAAGATTTTTACATTATGTATTCCCTACCTATGTTTACTGAAAACAAGTTAGCTGAAACCATTCTGATTGAAGGCACATTTATCCAAAAGCCTGACTGCTGTATGGTGATTTATTTGAACACAAGTTCTACTGCAGCGTTTTAAAATCAAAGCTTACAGTAGAAGTTATTTATAATATCAAAAACCATCATCTCTGGACAATGGATCCAGCGCTAGATCATCAACCGACGTTGATAAAGAGAAACTCAAAACTAACCATTCATGAATACAAATTCAGGAGTCATCACCATTTTAAGAAGTGTTCGTTTTATTTACATTTACTCTCGTGCCATGAGTTTCTGCTTCTTCAGCTTCTTCTGGGAAACCTGTAAGACAAATACTTTGTTATTATATGTTACCCTTACAGAGAAAGTGTTTCTTGTACAGTGTTGCTCAGTGTTTGTTTTGTTTTCATGGGTTAATCCAAAGGTGTCCTAAATTGTCATCATGGCAACAACAGAAATTAGGAAGAAAAATAAAGTGTAATACACATGTACCTTTTTCTTCTGAGCCACCTCCTCTTCTGGTTTGGGAACAATCTGCTCCTTCTCTGTGAGAATCATCTCAATGTGGCACGGAGAGCTCATGTAAGGGTTGATACGTCCATGGGCACGATATGTGCGTCTACGCATCTTAGGAGCCTTGTTAACCTGGATGTGCTCAATGACCAGGGAATCCACATCAAGACCCTGTAGCAAGAGAAGTCAACCTAGAAGTCAACTGGACAGCTTAAAGCTATGTTATAGTTTATTATTCCTTGCTTTGCAAGGGCAGCCTGCAGTGGTCGTCAAACCTGGTTCTGGGGACCCAGGTGCCTTACATGGTTTAGACATCTTTATGCAGGAAATACAAGTTAAGTTTACAGTGCATCGTTTTACATTAAATTGACAGCATTTCAGAAGTTTTCATTTAAAATATATTGTCAACAGTAGATACGGTTTGCATGGTAAGCAAACACGTAATGACAGCAGCAATAAATCAAAACTATCGTAGCTATACATTGAACAGATTACCAACACATTCAATCTTCAATTGCTCATTAATTAAGTACCGGTAGTGCTGTATCTCTTCACATTTCGCTAGTTCACCATTCTGTGCCAGCTGAAAATAAATCTGGTACGTCAATAGAGCCCTTGACGAACGTTTATTGACGAGCACCGCTCGCAACAATTACCCTGGCTTCGCAATGTGTTTCAATGCATGGGGCAGAGCTCCAGAGGGAGTATGTTTTCAGCTCAAAATTAAGTGTTCAAGAACTACATGCATGCATGAAGACCCAAATATAGACTGATAAAATATTTTAACTTTAGTTCAAGGAGTATATGCTAAACGGGTTAATCTAAAACAAGGGCACTTCCATCTCACCTTGAGCTCAGCATTACTCTCTGCATTCTTAAGCATGTGGAGGAGGAATTCTGCACTTTTCTTGGGCCAGCGTCCTTGTGTCCAATTAAACTGCTTGGCCTGGAAGGTACAGTTTTTCATGCATCATTGCAAATTGTGCACAATACCACAAACATTTTGATTCAAGCATCAAAAGCTGCTCAGATCAAAAGTATTTTCATGTTTAAATTCAAAGGTGTCCTAAGTTGTCATCATAGCAACTTTAAAGCCAATAATTTCAGTACATTTTTTGTGTCATGGCAGTTACAAAGACCACCACAATCACATAGATTTAACTATAAAACTCACCTGGGCACACCTTCCAACACCACCATTGTAACGACGGAAAGGGACACACTGGTGCTTCACTGTAACATCCCTAAGGTATTTGTTAGCCTTGCGGATGTGCATGCCCTTGATGGCCTGGGCGGTTTCACGGGTGTTCTGTTAGCATTTACAGAACAAAGTCAGAATAATTACACTCACATGCCTGTATGAAAGTTAAGAGGTTTTAAGGATAAGTTATGGGTTAGTTATCTTGCTCAATAATGCTTATGCCGCGTTTAAATGGGGTCGTGTTTAGGCATAGTCCAATAAACCCAGGCTATCATGCACAACCATAGATTTTTAGAAAAATATTCTGGCAAATTATGAATTACATTAGTTGTTACTGTGATTGGTTGTTTATCAGCAAAAGAAACAGTGATCCAACGCTAATGTAGTATAGCATCTTACCTTGAAGTGAACCCTAAGGTTGGAGCCCCTTGCCTTGCATGCTGCAGAAAACAAACTGTTAGAAATATAATCAACTAGACAAGATTACAAACACCGATTGCAATTATGGGTAGCTCAGACTTATACATGTTTTGTTTTCATGAGAAATCGAAAGGTGTCCTAAGATGTCATCATTGCGACCAATTGCAGGCTGATTCATTTTTAATGCCATTATTAAATAAATTTAAAAAACTCACATTTAGTCGGGTTCTCAGGGTCTAGCGAGTAGCGGACCATTTTGAAAGGTCTGTAAAAAATAAAGACATTGCCGTTACGCTCCCTCGAAACGCTTCCTTGCTGTCCCGAATACAATTTAAACATTCAAATGAAAAGGAAACAAACATTACCGGTAACGTGTTCTAGTGAAATCTAGCAAATCAACAGAGAATATGAAAGACAACTTATGTAAAGCAGCTCACTACCATAGTCGCCGGCAAAAATGTTTTATATAGCTTGTTACTTGACTTTATAGCTCAAAGCTAACAGCATACACATCACCCCTTTTAGACGAAATACAAAAAATCTAACTTAACAAACACACTCATACAGGCATATACGTTACTCGAACTTAGGTGCAATACGTGCATATCACACACATATTAATTAAATGCAGGATGTCATAGATTTAAGTAAGATTGTGCGTTTTTCAGGTCCTCCTTATCATTGTAGCCAACTTACTTCTCAGGCCACGCTAGGGAAAAGGAAGTGCAGTGAATTCTGGGAAAATATGTCGTGTGTATGTTCTCGCGATATCAGTTTGCATGAATATAGTAGTTGAATCCGTGTGGTTCTGTGGTGACATAAATAGGGGGAAAAAATTAAGACAGGTTTATATGAAATGTGTAATGTGTAACATAACGTTGGTAATAATTCGTGATAAAGTAATTATAAAATGGAATATTGTTTATAAAATGAATAGTTATTGTTAATCATTTCTCAGATGTATTTAGGATAGCTAGGCTACTGTTATTTATCTCTTATGTTTACAATTTTGCGGAGCAACAATTTTATAGTGTAATATCATAACTAAGTAGTGTTTGCACAACAATGCAAACTTTTTTTTGAGTGCCAGACTAATCACGGTAGCCAACGTAGAACTAGGCCTATATAATGTTAGTGGACTTGATTGTTGAATTAAAATTTGTATTAAGCGATTGTAAGGTGCTGAGAAATTAATCCAACCCTTAAGTGCCAACATCTGCAGTTTCTCAAATGGCCGCTTGAGGCTGGCTGGAAAAGGATTGACTCCCTCCCCATAGTGTCAAAATTTACAGAAAAAATCTGCATATTTACAGTCTTGTCAAAACGTTTTTGGTCTGTAGCTCGTCTCCCCGTTGACAACTGTACAGGGGGTGAATTTTTATATAACTCATCAGTTAGACATATATTAACCATACATGTATCCCATTATAATGGATAGGTGGGTAACAGGCGGAGTCAGGTACTGCAAAGATGTAGGCACCAGAGCCAGCACAACTCGGGCTTCAAATCCGTTCTGGAGAAAACCTATGGGTCACAGGGTTTGACGATTTATATAGTCTATGTACACAACACTACAGCTATGGCAATATGTGTCTAACTTGGAGGGGTGAAGCTTCTAAAGGAGCATTAAGGTATGAGGTATTAAGGTAAGAGTGAGTTTTATTATTATTATTAAGTCAAAATATCAACAATCTTTCTCCAGCATCACTGACCCCACCTTCCATCCATCTTCATCTGCTTATCCAGAGTCGGGTCGCGGGGGCAGCAGCTCCAGCAGGGGACCCCAAACTTCCCTTTTCCGAGTCACATTAGCAAGCTCTGACTGAGGATCCAGAGGCGTTCCCAGGCCAGTATGGACGAGATATAATCTCTCCACCTAGTCCTGGGTCTTCCCGAGGCCTCCTCCAAGATGGACGTGCCTGGAACACCTCCCAAGGAAGGCGCCCAGGGGGCATCCTTACCAGATGCCTATGCCACCTCAACTGGCTCCTTTCAACACAAAGGAGCAGCGGCTTTATTCTAAGTTTCTCGTTGATAGCTGAGTTTCTCACCCTATCTCTAAGGGAGACGCCAGCCACTCTACTGAGAAAACCCATTTCGGGTGTTTGTACCCGTGATTTAGTTCTTTCGGTCATGACCCACCCTCATGACCATAGGTGAGGGTAGAACTAAAATGTCCCGGTAGATGGAGAGCTTTTACTTCTGGCTCAGCTCTCTTTTTGTCACAACGGTGAGGTAAAGCGATTGCAATTCTCCTGCTAATCTCCCGTTCCATAGTCCCCTCACTCTCGAACAAGACCCCGAGGTACATGAACTCCTTCACTTGGGGTAAGGACTCATTCCCTACCTGAAGTAGGCACTCCATCAGTTTTCTGCTGAGAACTATGACTATGACTTTAAATAATCTAAAACAACTATTGTTGCATTACATTCTCTAAAAAAAACAAGAAAACAGCAATACTTCAACCTGTATTGGTTTATTGGTATTTGGTATTTTACATTGCTCTGACATTTAAACCAGCTACATATAAAACTTTTAGGTGCACTCACATAATCTAGTGAGACATGCACATTGCACTGTAAATAATGTAAAAGCTATAGTAGTGACATCTTGTGTCAACATACAAAAATAAAGATATTATGTACAAAAGAATAATTCCCTCAAAAGTTTGACATATTGCAGCATATTTTCGTACACCAGTGAAAAACATCTAGAAAGAAATGCATCTATCCAAAACAGACAGGTAGTGTAGACTGTTTTCAATTGTGACCCCTGGAGATGTGCTAACTTTCTGTCTCTCCTTTGCATACCCCAGCCTTTAAATTTACAAAGAACAGTTGTTTAACAATCAAAAAGAAATGTGTCAACATTGGGTATGGTTTAGTCAGGGACCACTAATAAATATCTGTACAAATCCAGATTAATTGTACTATCCTTGGCAAAAAGATAACCATAGATCACGAGTTACCCAATTTATCATGAATCCACCAAGCACAAATAAGTTTTGTACAGAAGAATGCACATTCTGTTGAAATCACAGATGTGTTTATAGTAGGGTGCATAACCCATTTATAATTAAGCTGATTTTCATCACATTGTTGAGCATAGATGTACATGTACTGATAGAAATAATTGAAAGACTCTTTTCCCACTGATTAAATCTATTCTAACCAGCTCTATTTAGTGTCACCAGGGCCAAAGTTGACAGAAATGACTCAGTAGTTATTAAGCATAAAAGATAAATATAAACATGTAATAAATATTATCCATTAATACAATTGAGAAATTCTCCCTGACACTTTGAATTTTAACCCACAAACAAAATCTGAACAAACAAATGTGTGTACCATCAAAGTGTTTGAACACATATTTGTATGGTTAAGATTTACCATTTGGTGTATCTGTGCAGGAAATGTTTACATATTGAGAAGAAGATTGTTTTAAAGAAGATATGTTTTGTGAATGTGTCCCAAGATTGTAAAGAAATTGTTATTTTAAACAATACAGCCTTTACATGTACTACATTCTGGTAAATGAAAAGTAGATTTACAGTAATATGTAGACAATGATTTTTCATATCAATTGATGCAGGTTGATAGTATAGTGATGGTGTATCAGTCTTT
This sequence comes from Forbesichthys papilliferus, assembly GCA_025399855.1. Taxonomy (NCBI): domain Eukaryota; kingdom Metazoa; phylum Chordata; class Actinopteri; order Percopsiformes; family Amblyopsidae; genus Forbesichthys; species Forbesichthys papilliferus. The sequence continues at coordinate 40,349 of JAODOY010000004.1, read as the reverse complement.
GTTAGCCACAAGATATGTCCATGATGCTGGAACGATATTGCCATTTCTTGTCATTTCTACCATACAATAATTGATTAACAGTAAGCCTAAAAGAAAAGAACTAGCTCAATTTATTTATTATTTTTTACATATTTGGTAACCCACTTCAAAACACCTTGCCTCCAACAAACACCAAAATAAAAGAAATTAAGTGTGTAAGATACATTGTCATTTGATAAGAAACCACTCAGTATATCCACCTCACTTACAAGCTGTGTTAATATCTGGCCATCCAATACTGTCAACATCAATATGATGAGTTATATTGATAGGCTGTGTGTGTCTCTAAGATTGGCTTTGCAAGGTGGGTGGTGGAGGGACCACACTGTGTTGAGGTGGGAGGCATTTTCAAGAGACCATGAAGACGGTCGGGGCCAAAATGAACAGCCCGCTGGGACATGCAAGTGTTGTAGTCCGGCTCATTTTAAACAGGGGCTGACCACGGTGGGTGTGGGGGGGTAGACCAGTGCCACGTTGACGCGCTCTGTGCCATTCTTTGGGCAGATGACCTCAGTCAGGCCCTCGGGGCGGGGCTGGCTAAGCAGTTCACCTGGCAAAACACAAGAGACGTTTGGTCAAATCACTAAGTACATCACAGAACAATAATGCATTATGGCTTAGTGCTCCACACAGAAGGGACAAGCGTATGCCACAGTCCATCTTGGCTTAGTGTTCCATGCTAGAGAGAACAAGGTCTTTCCATTCCAGCAGGGGTCTCCATATTACTTGGTTGGAAGGCAACCCTGAAGGCTGAATTTTGTCTTGTGTGCAGTAATAGAGCATGAGCACTGTAATGTAAAATGCATTGTTTTACTCCTAAATACAGGAAAACCAACATAATCAACATAACAGTGATGTGTAGCATAAACAAATGTCTTCACAAATGCAAGAATTAGTGTTTTGAAACTGAAGCAAATAAGGAAAAGAAATACAACTTCATTTTCACATTCAGCAGTTCTGTATTCAACCAAGTTTCATGAAAGCAAACATCCCTGAAAATATCCTTAAAAGGCAGTATTAGGCAAAAAGCTTTCTGTGAACACCTAGTGGCTAAACGTTAGCAATTTAAACAATCAAATTACTGACCGAGTGCACAATTACCTCATTGTGTTATATTAAATTACTATAATACTAACTGGAATACACAATTGTCTTCTCTGATATCCTACTCGCCTAACCATTTAAAATAGACATGCTGATATTATGTGTGACTATGTTCTAAAAAAGGCTCTAATTGGGTCTAATCTGCAGGGAACCTAGATTAACTTCATATAAAAATACTTGTATATGACAACCAGAAGACTGCTATTTTAAAATATCCATGAAGCACATTGAGAAGTTACAATATAACAAACATTTAACAAGTAATTTACAGAAACAGTAAAAGGTATGGGATGGGTTCACAAACAGGATGTACAGATCTTAACTTTGAGACTTTGAGCTATTTTTTGTCTCCAACTAGCAAAAATACAAACCTAAATCCACGAAGCTGTAGATTAGACATAGAGTTAATTCTACACATTGTAAAAAGGCTCTCTGAAATAAACTGTTCCACCATTTTGTATACATTAGTTAACAGCACTGGGTAAGAAATAATATAAGAAAATGAGAAATACATTTGCTCTATGCACAGGAAAAATGTAAAAATGCTAGCCTAGTCTAGCCTTTATAGTAGTAGAATGATAGAAGATACTCTATATTTGTCAACAGTGCTTATTTCCCTTCTTGGCACTGTAGTCCATTAAACCTGCCATAGCACTTAAACAATTAAACGGATCGATCTAGATAAGGCAACGTCAAATGTTTTAGACATGCCATATCCATTTGGCCCACAGTCAATGCATATCAAATAAAGAAGGATTAGAAAAGAGCCAAAGCTTCAGTTTAAGGAGTCCCATTCATTAGCAGTTGTTTTATTCCATGGAATATTGTTGGCAAACAATGGCAACAAATGTGAAACTGGAGTTTAGCATTACAGGAAGCACATGATGAATCATACAGATCTGTGTCCTGAACTGGGTCACAGCCCAGTAAACCTGACTCTCCCAGTGTGAGAAAAGACGCACACCCACCTACAAGATGGAGAAATCATTTTCAACAACTAGACAGAATGCATTGCCCTACATTCCTGTTCTTATCTCCCCCAAATCCTGTGTCACTCATAATCATCAATAATGCTTCTATGCTCTACTATACTCTAAAAGGAAACATCCATTTCAATCTTTTTGAATAAACATTTCTGGATACATGTTGCTCCAACTACATGGTCAGAAAATATAACAAAATAATAGTTTAGAAAGTGCCAAGGTTTATTTTAACAGTACACAAACCGTAAACATACTTTCCCCCGACACCCTGTCTAGTTACATGGTTTACCCAACAGTCCAGTTGTTAAGTAGAATGCTAGAACACTCCTACTTAAGATTATGTCACTACAAACTGTGATTAGATGCCACACTATACTCACACCAGATTAAGTCAACACACATGATAGTTGGTGTCACGCCACTCTACAAGATGGGTATGCGACGTCTACTTAATTTGGATATGTTGGGAAACTGACTAAGGTGGGAAGTGGGGAAATAATACTAATTAAAACTAATTAAACTAAATAAATAAAAACAAATTAGTCCACCCCTAGGGCAGCCATATATATTTTATGCCCCTTTACCAGCTCAATTGATGGGGCGGACTAAACAATAAGCAACACAACAAAACAAATAACCAATGCTAAATTCGACAAGAGCATTCCTGGCTTATAATGCAGGATATAAAATGTGAAGGGGTCCATTCAGAATAGTTTACAGAAGTGACATCCAATTTCACTTCCCTTTTTATATGAGACAACAGAAAATGTGGAGGACAGTGGTCAAATGTGAAGGCAGCCATGAATATGGAAAGAGTGCCACTTTTCGCAGACAGAGTCCGAGTCATATCACATGCAAGGCTCCAATGATCCCAAAGATGCGCCACCTAGCCGCGTTCTGCCAAGTCATATCCGGATGGCAAGAAATAAGAGATTCTTATAATGAACAGAAACGTGGTTAAGAAGCAATTTGTTTCCAAAGATCTAAATCACTGAACAGAGAGTCAAGGATTGGAAAGAGAACACATACCAGGATTGGTTAAATATAAGAGTAATACTGCACATCATGTCAAAGGCAAAAACAAACTAATCCCAATCTCTAATCTCCCTCAGTCAAGGCCAGGGATGATTTGTGCAATGTTTGCATATTTCCTGCCCTTCCCTAGAATGGCATTATGTGATATGATCTTAATAATCTACTGTATGTGCTACCACATATCCCATACAGCATTTAGTTATGAAATAATACAGAATCGAATATAAAACGTTTGTAGTGTGCAAATGAATACAGTCTACAGATGGCAGGCCTGTGTAAGTGTCTAGTGTCTAATAATGAAGTGAATGTGGAAGGAAACACTAGATGTTTCCGTTTTCAGGGACAAAGCCAGGACATTTGTTGTTGCAGCACCAGTCCAACAGGGTGGCTTCCGTAGTCTGCTAAGGCCACAGGCATGGGCCACAGGCCCCGTCCTGCCTGGGGATGGAATGGAGGGGGGTGCTCATACTCAAACAAACAAAGGCCCCAATTGAAAAGCCAGGAGATTCTTGAAAACCCCGAACAAGGTTTTGCATACAAGGTCCTTGAATACGCGCACACACACACACACACACTTCTGAACTACATGTAACATTCATTGTTTTTGGAACATAGCCATTTGGAGCTTTTGTATTATGCTGCAATGACACAGAATAGATACAAGTAGACATTATTACAGTTGGAACAACATATAAATCACTCCATAAATCAACACATGTAGCCTAAACTAACTTGAGTGTGAAAAAGAATTTTACACAAATTAAGAAAGCGACAATAGATTCTAGTGTTAAGCACTGCTTGACATAACAGTAGCTGAGTGAATTGTGATCTCAATCCATGATTTACAAAAGATCACAACATTATTACGAATGTATTTACACCATACCTATTTAACAATACAAGTGTTTTTTGTGCCACCTTGTTTCATTCAAATCAATCACAGAATCAGTATTCAGAAGAAGACATAACCTTAGTGTAGTGACATTTCAAACAAGGTCAGAAATAAGACCTCCACCAGCTCTAAAAATAGTTCCATAAGCTCGTGTTCAGGGTGCAAACCAAACAGGCCTGGCAAGCTAAAGGTGCCTAACTAGCCTAATAGGGTTGGTATTGAGAACCCTATGACAGCTTAATAGCATACAATAAATGACTAATACAGCTCTACAAACATCCTTCCTATAGATTAGAATTCATGATGCAGGCAGATTGTGTGAGAGCAGGAATAGAGCAGACAACATTGCGAGCTGCTGTTTGCTAGTGACAGGATTAACATCTGGGGTGTGTTGGAACAACAAGACGGAGGTCACACACACACACACACACCTTTGCTCTCAGATGCATCTGTGCTAGTATACATGCACATGGGCTGACTGCATGTGAATGGGTGCAGGGGGGAGGAGTAGAGAATGTCCCAAGCCTACAGTGATATACAGTATGGGGAGGGGTAGAGACTAGAGAGTGGTGCCAGTCACTCAGCACTAAGATTTAGGAGGGACAAACCTAAACAATCATGTTTTCGTAATGCTGGTTACAAACTCAAGCGCAAGACTGGAGATGTAAAATGATCTCCCCATCTGCAAGAAACCATGTGAAACATTAAGCAACAGCCTTATCTCTTGTCCACTCTAGGTTGACACATGACAAACAAAAAAATTAAATGTTAGCAAGACTGGACATAGCATGAGCTCTTATAAAATAATTCTTAGAAGAGGGCATTGACAAACAAACATATATATTTGGATAAATACAAATACACAGGAAATGGAAAATGGCTGCCACGATGATGGACTTCCAGTTGAACAGTGAGGAAGTCGGGAACACACAACTATATATCCCCAGTGCTCAATGAAGACAGAGTGTGTGTCTGGAAACTGTGCAGATTAGACCAACCCCATGAGATCTACAGATAGCGAGAGATCCCTGCGTGCTAGGAATGTGTTCTGCTACACACTTACACACTGGAGGAAATTGAGCAAAAATAACATACTCTGGCCATGCCATAGCCCATGTTGGTCGGGAGACAAAATGGGTCCGTCTCTGTGACCAGCTTAATTTAAGGTCTGTTTGTCTGACTAAATATCCAAGATTGCATAAAGACATACGGTACTGTATCTGCAGTGGGTAAATTATTTATACACAGCACAAATATTTAGTATGGATGATTGATAGTATGTAAACACATGCTAAGATGATATTTTATGTACAGTATGGAGTCAGCATTACCTCACAAAACAAGACTTGCGTCAGTGCCATTGCATGGCTATTATACAGCCATTTATAAGCAGCAACTCTCTTCCATGTGTGTTTTCTAGATGCAGTATAGCATCTGGACTGTAATAGGATGCTGCGTTGCAACTACCGTAAGTCACTATCAGCCACTAAAGCTGTCCAATTAACTACTGCAGCCTTTTAAACCACAACATCTTACAGATGCATGTAGCGGTTGACTGCAACTTGTTTGTCAGCAATTTTGGGGAAATGTAATTATGGCAGTAAGCAACAAATAGCAGGTTGCAAAATAAAATAATTCTGCCTAATCTCTTAAGAGATTCCTGTGACCCTCTCCAGTGTGGTTGCAAATAAGCACGAAGATAGCAATGGGGAATTTAGCCTTCAGTAAGAAGATTAGAGTACATTTTGGCTAGTACAAAATAACATAACACAATACAATCAAGTGTAAATTATTTATCAATTAGTTTGTAGAAGTGTAGAAGTCAGCCAAATTTCTAAAGCCATTTTCAAATGTAAATAATTTACTAATTTAATGGATAGAATGTCTTCTGCTACTAAACTATGCCTATACGCAAGTCTATTGTCACCTGAATTATCTTTACAGCCTAAATGAGTCAAATACTATAATAAATAAATATATATATAAAATGTATAATATGAGTGATCCTGTATTCATCACAGCAAAGTCGATCGGTTATTACACTTAATATACCAAATGTAAAGCTATCCGTAAAGATATTTATATAGCACAGATATGTGGATGGCATGTTAAGGAGTACTGCATTAGAGCTATAGAACACATTTTTTAATACTGGACAGCATGGTATTTCCATATGGAGTACTGAATAATATTCGTTCATCACATAATCCTTTGTTTAAACAAATATACTAGTTGTAAAGCATTGTGCTTAAAAGTACTCCAAGTGTGGTACAAGGACCAAGTACTGTGTGCTATCTGCCATTAAGGAGCATGTGCAGTGCACCATACACATCTGTGTGTGTTTCACCACATGCTTTCAATTCATATCCAAACACAAAATACTACAACTTACAGGGCCTTGCCTTATTGTTTAGCTGAGATGAATCCTGCATGAGATGTTTCTACACCATGGTTGGAGTCCACAACTAGTAAATTAAACTGAAAAGACGTGATGACGTATTGAAGATTCATGAGGACAATTTCATTTAAAACATTTTAGGATAAGGATGTAAAAACCAAAATGCAGAAACACTGAAAAGGTCTGAATACTTTCTGAGGTCACCAGTCTCATGAATATTCCCATCTATATTCGGTTTACATTTTTCCTTATCAAAATCAGAAATTGTTCATATTCCCAGTTATAGTGACATAGCAAGTGTTAAGGTAATCGCTGGCAAAAAGCTTCTGCTTATCCCTGCTCCCAGTCACATGTGTGAGATAATACTGTGGGCTTACTAAACGATGATGTAACAGCATTGTGATCCTATCCAGCAGATTACTCATAGCCTTCCTGAGCCTTAAAGCTGTGGTTTCATGCCAACATCTACCTAGCAGACAATATAGGCTACTAAAGCTGTTGGAAACATGACTAATGGCAGAGATGGATTTCTACTTTCAAACATATTCAAAAGCAACCCAACAAGTTGATTATAGCCTTCATAAATGATTAAGTAAATCAGGGTGAGTAGCCTCTGTAGTAAATCCTTTCCTGACCCTGCAGTCTTTGGCCTGAAACTGAGGATGTGTCATTTCCCAGCATTACACTAGTGGAATGTTTGTATGGGCGCATTCAGCACAGGAGTTCAAACCAGGAGACAGCTATTGTAGATTACATTGTAGTACATGATTGTGAACTCTCCATTGCTCAAACCAGAACTATTTATAGAATGTATTCTACAAGTAAGATTTATTGAATATACACACACACGCACATATTCACTTTTGTTATACAGCCTTAATCCAAAATAGATTAAAATAATGTTTTTCCTCAAAATTCAACACGCAATACCTGATAGTAGCAAAGTGAAAAAAGTGTGTTCGAAATATTTGCCAATTTATTAATACTTTTTTTTTTTAAATAATATAATAATCCAGTTTGCCAGTGGTCAGGTATTAAGTTGCCATGCCACTTCAGAGGCCCCAGCCAGGCAGAGTTAACCCAGGACCTTGCTTCTGTGAGGCAACAGGACTACTAAGACAATAGGTCACCACTGGGTTGAGTTTGTTTAAATGTGGCAATTAAGAGTGTTTGCCATTCCACTGAGTTTCATGATATCATTCATCGTAACCTGTTTTGAAATATTTTAGGTCAAATGGTCAGTTTAAATGATTTTAATTAATCTATAAATAATTGCAACTGTAATTAGCAATGCATATTTTGACTGCCTGGCTAGTCAAATATAGAATCAGAAACTCTGGACTAATCTAATCTAAACAGATCCCCTAAATGGATTATCGGGGGCTTGCCACGCAGCAGTGACTCAAATTAAGATGATCAAAACAAGCTAAGGGAAGGTGGTGCACAACTGACAAGCATGTGGGTACTGGGTAGCAGTAAAAAAACAATACTTTAACTTAGCTTTGAGTCTAATCTCAGAAGCACTGGATTTTACAACAGTAAAGCCAAGACAGAGGTGCTGCCTGAAATTAAATGTGAGGATGTTCACAGGTTGCCAGAAGTCTTTTTTGCCAATAGATGGCTGTTGTGTACTGAAGCGTATCGCTTCTCTCAGTCTTCAGTGAGAAGTTAAGATGCTGTGCTTTGAGCCAGGCTTTGACTACTAACACACTTAACACACTGTGTGGTGACTGACTGCCTCAGATGTCTGCTCCACCCTTACACAACTTGTTCACAGCCAGAAATAAAAAGCATGAATCAGTAGATTGAGCAGTAAATGACCTCCTGATAATAACAACCTGTTTTCAGCTCCTAAAATAAAAGCATATTTTCCACATGTACAAAAATGTCTAAAATAAGATCATATATTTTTTCATTCAGACGAACCTTTCAGTCTAAAGTCTTTCATGCTACCTGCTGGTATTGCCTTTCCTTTTGAAAACAATGTTGTCAATAACAAAAAACACTGATGTGTGACAAACTTGCTGATCAAGCTGACCTGATGCTGACCGTTAAATAGCTACGAAGGTTACTAGCAAAAACAGCCGTGACCAAAAAGACAGAAGATTAGAGGGTTAAAGGCAGGGACATCAAAACACACTGAAGCAAAGCGTAGTACTAACTAAGGCTTTGTTGTTATTATTCCTATTTAAGGAACCAGGTCTGTGTACCTGTATCGGTACATTGACCATTTTCTTTTGGATAGGATCAAGGGTTACTGCATTGTTTTAAAATATGCTTAGACATATTATCAAATATCTTTGCATATATTACAGCTCTGCATAATAAGTAGCGATTTGAAATCACTTCCATTACACCTGCCGACAGGATTGGCTCTTGGCTAGTTGATATAGATATGGCTGAGAAAAGCCTGTATTTACGGAATTAAACAGAGGAATTACCACAACTCAGCTGCATTACAGTAGGAGTATGAACGAATGATGAAATTTAGCACTGTGTCTACCAAAAACAAAATAGTTTTTGTAACACCTTCAACAACAGCGGTCATTCCGGACGCAAATGGACATGTCTTACTTTAGGTCCTGATAGTTTAGAGAGAAAATAACAATAATAATGTTGACAGCAGTAAGGTCTCTGGAATTTGCATTCCACTGATGAAAAACTGTGTTCCACCATCCACGGTGTTGGACCTGTTGAGGACTCTGAAGCCCCAACTCCGCTTCAACAAGCTGCAGCCAAAAATATCATGTCCATAAAAGGCCAGACAAGATACAGTGTGCTGGTACAAGTAGTCTCCATTATGTCGGTAAAGTGGTTCTGTTTGCAGGGACGTCAATCACTTGAACATTAGATTATAACTGTTTTCTTTGAGTTCGAAAATATATATTGTCCACAGAACTCCAAAACTTTTAAACCTGCCTGATAACTATCAATCACATTAATTTACAGCTTGTTTGACATCAGTAGCCAAGCAGCACAGACTAAAGTAAACATGTTAACCATAATGGAAAAACAATGTATTGTCTGTGGCCAAGTGTATGCATAGAACAATAATAATTTAATGGAATGCTGGGATACTACACATTATTTTGACAGGCAACCATGATCACAACCTCTTCTAACCAAGGACAACATCAAAATACACTGTCTAGTCAGTGTATGTCACTGCTTACATTGTCTCTGTTAACTGCTGACACAATGAGTGTAAAATACAGATGAAGCGCACATGCAGATTCTCACCCAGTATTGCCTGTGATTTACTGCCGCTACTAAGTGACTTCGCCTATACCGAGCAACCACAGCACACACTGTTCTGCCTACATACAGCAACACCAGTGTCTTAGTGTAACCACTGGTCTATGTCAATGATTCAGTGCAGCAATGTTACAGGCGTGAACTAATCCAGAGAAGCTGTGGTAGCCTTCCCCAGGTTTGGGCATGAAGAGGGTTGGTGCTGGGGAGGGGAGAGCAGTGAAATGGAACAAAGCAGGAATACTGCATAGACATAGAGGCTAAAGTGTGGCTTTAAAAATGAGGCGCTACATTCTCGAAGACGTGGGACAGAGTAAGCTGGATACGGTTAGACAAACAGCCAACATCTACACTACTTAGACTACTCCTGCATTATCGGCTGGATTTACAAAAGATTGTATCATCAAATATTTACGGAGGTTTTGATCTGAGGCTCGCTGTCCGGAGGAGGAGGCACATTTGCTAACCATCATTACACTTTTAGAAATGGCATATTTACAGGTCAATATCATTACACTATTCAAGCAAGAGAGTTGGAGGCGTTTCTAACTCATTTTCATAGTAGACTTATTATAATGCACAGTGTGATAAGGCTTAACCTTGTTTCACTCATGCCATCCTGAGATTGGGTGAGGTTCCTTTTCCTAAGCGGCAGGAGCACCCACATTACATCCTTTGTTTGGCTGCTCTTTGATTATGAAATCAAGCACATTTATCAATTAGTTAAGCAGGTTAATAAACAGAGGATTTGTTTTGCATTTTACTGTGTGTTTCAGTGCTGTAACAAAAGAAAGAATTAGCACAGTGCAGGACTTCTTCAGATATCATGCCTACCTGGAAAGGTGTGTGGGTTGGACGACCCTCTCTTGAGGCACTTGGAACATAGAATATGGACAGTGTAATGGAGCCCGGGCCACTCCTGCAGCAATACATTCAACTCTTCCACAAGTGGAGTGATGGCCTGCCACGCTGTCCAGATATTGGGAAGAGATGCATGGCTGGCAATGGACAGGGTCTCCGCCGGCATCGTGGCCCTTGAAGGCTTGTAGCTGATCACCACAGGCACTTTGCCCCGATAGGCAAAAATCTGGTGCCTGCCGTCGGACCTCTGAACCACATGGCTGTTGATCTGCACGCTGAACCGGGCAAACAGTCCCGGTGGACAGAGAAAGGAAAATGTGTACTCTATCTGCAGCTGCTCCACGGAGAAGCAATGTCCCAGAGCCACGGAGGAGCTACCGCTCGCCCAGGCGTGGGCGTCCTCGGCTCGGACATAGCTGGGGAACTTGTACCACAGCGGGGCTCCGTTCAGAGGCTTGCCCCGCGGCTTGCTGACGCAGTAGCAGACGCCCATCTTCTCCAGCAGCTCCATGATGAGATGAAGGTCTTGCTGTGTTTGGATAAGGGGTCTCAGGAGCAGACGGATGACATTAGAGGGCAGGAGGCCGTGCTGCAGAAAGCCTTCCACATACTGCTGCAGATGGGTAACCCTGAGGGTCTCCCCCTTTTCCCCCTCTATGACAAGGCCCACCCTGCCCTTGTCCCCCCTCTCCCCTTCAGACAGAAGCCGGTCCAAAAGTGTGGATTCGTCCCTCTGAAAAAAAACATTGAGAATGGCAATGAATCTGGGCAGGTTGTGAAAAACATACTCCTTGAGGGTCAGACTTTCATCAAAGTATAGGAGCTTCCCACTCTCGTGTAGGTATGATAAGGCGCTCTGCAGGCGGTCCTCCGTCAGCCCCGCCTGGAGGCCCAGGCGGGCGGAGTCCCACCACGACAGCCACAGGCCTTTGGGCTTAAAGTGCAACTCCTCCAGCATCTGCCAGGACTTAGGAAGCACTCGGTGCAGGTTGGGGAAGATCTCCCTGTGGTCTGCCACGGAAATCAGCTTCTCCCTGAGCCTCTGGATGTTCCTCTGGCTGGCGCTGCAGCTGACACACAGCACGGGGGACAGGATCTGCAGCCGGTGGTTCAGCACGTACTGCAGCTGAGCCTTCTTCCTGCGCAGGTTCCTGTCAGAGACGCGGTAGAACTGGATGTGAGGGCTGCAGGAGCGCAGGCTGTAGCCCTGCTCCAGTGCCTGGTCCACCTGCAGAGCAAGGCTCCTCAGACACTGGCTGTCTCGCTTCTCCTGCATGGCAATCTGCCTGTGGATGTCCAAACTCTTCTCCTCAACTTCCATGTCCCCACATAGGTCTGTGTGTGTGCCCACCAAGCACACCACAGCATGGGGTACTTTGGCACCGAGAAGATGGAGGAAATATCCCACGTGAGTGTAAAAGCTCTGGGGTGAATAGGCTTTGAGGTTCACAACTAGAATGTACAGAGCACCGGGGGAGAGGAAAAAGGGTTTGATGAGGTCGTAGTTTTGCTTCCCTGACAAATCATACACTAGAAATGTAAGACTGTTTTCAGCATCTGCTACCCAGTTTGTCACTTCAATTCCTTTGTTTCCCTGGATACCAACCGGATCCTGCTGTGTGCTAACCACACTCTGCCTGAGAATGGTTTTCCCAGCGTTTTTCGTTCCCATCAACACCAGTTTGAGTCTTGGCTTGACAGCAAGCTGGGAACTTGTGAGTTCCTTTTGATAGGCTGCAATGTAGGGTATCCCCTTCATACAGACCTCATAAGGAGGTTGAATAAGAGGGTTGTCCTTCACCTTCCAAATGTTCACTCGCCATAGTTTTCCAAAGTCATCTGGAAGTATGGCTATTTGATTACCCTGTAAAACTAGCTCCTCTAATCTTTCCAAGTCTACAATAGAATCTGGCAGATATGTAATGTTATTATTGTCCAACCATAGGTTTGCCAATTTTACCAGCTGACCTATTTCCTCAGGAACAAATGTCAGTTTATTCCTGCTCAAGTAGAGTTCTTCTAATCCTGTAATACTCAAAATAACCTGGGGAAAGTGCTCAAGATCATTTGAGGATAAATTTAGCATTTTCAATTTCTGCAGATTCCCAAAGGAAGGTGGCAGCATTGTGATGTTGTTACTGTCCAGCATTAGGCTCTCAAGATTGTGCAAGTGACAAAATGTGTCAGGTAATGTGGAAATGTGAAGGCTACTAAGCCAAAGGATTTTGATTGATTGCAGTTTCATGATCTCTGCTGGAAGCACCTCAAATTTATTCCCAGAGCAGTCAAGCTCCTCTAGGTCACTAAGGGCAATAATGTCTGTAGGGAACTGATTAAACTTATTGTGATCTGCATCCAGTGTGCGCAGCCTCTTAAGTTGTGAGATAGAAATGGGGAAATCACAGAGTTCATTGAAGCTGATGTCAAGCTCTTCCAAAAATGGTAATGCTCCAATTTGTGAAGGCAGATACTGGATTTTGTTATGACTAACGCATAGTTTTTTAAGACCCTTAAGCCGATGTACATCCTCAGAGAAACTTCGCAAACAGTTGTGGCTCATATCAAGTTCCACAAGCTGGCAGAGTTCAAAAACTACACAAGGAACATCCACAAACTTGTTTCTGCGGAGGACAAGGATGCGCAGGTTATTGAGGGTGGATCCCAACCCGTCTGGCAGCTCCTGAAGAGAATTGTTCCCCAAATTCAGTGCCTCTATTTCGCCGATATCTTCCGGCAATATAATCTTGTTGTTTTTGGAGCAGAGGGTCAGCTGGCGCAGGTTGCTTCGCAGCTTCCTCGAGCGGAGAGCAGCATCCCTCCACAACCTGGCCGTTTTCAGATTGTTCTCCTTGTCCTCCATAATGTTGCAGCCCGACCCCTCCTCCTTGTTTTCATTTAGAGTTATCATCAATTCCATTCAGCGGACAGCATAGTGAATTGCCTTTCTCATCAATATGCGCGCTCACAAACATATCACTCGTAGACGTTACAATCAGCAGGAAAGATAATTTGATTTCTTTTTCAAGCTGGTAAATGACCAAGCCTTTCCATCGTATCAAAACGACTGGACTTGTCCGCGGCGGGGCTCCACTCATCCTTTTCTCCTGCGCCACACACACCACAAAATAAATATAAACCTACCGCGGTTACAAGTCCACTGCAAATCCAACACGGTCCTGCCGCCCGTGCCTTCTCAAATTCACGGATACCCGATCGCCATTCATTGTGAAAAAAGAACAGTCTCTGTGATTAGGTTAGCAGCTAGCTTTCACTGCTATCAATAGAGATCCTCAATGTGGTGTTTCCTTCCGAGTTGCCGTCTTTAGTGCTGCTGCTTCTGGCAGTTGCACACGGAACAGCGACGCCCGTCCATGCTGCGTCATATTTCTGATCCCACCTTCCTTCCCGGTATAAAAAAAAACACGCTGGGATAAAGACAAGGAAAAGTCCACCACGACCCCATGCAATAATAATGAAACAACATCGATTGATTTATTACATTCATACTGTTGTATGTATGTACTCATACATAGTTAAACAAAAAAAAATGTAGGTATGATGAAAATTGATATCAGCCTTAAAATAGGATGGGTGGGGGGGGGGGATTCTAAACAATGTGTTGTCACAATACAGAAAAAAAACTATTTTAATATGTAGACTATGCATCATTCGCTTTTGAAAGTTGCCTATAGCGTTTCATAATTTTTTATGTAATCTTTATTTGGTTTCACGGAGATGGGTGAGAGGCATTTATAAAGTAATGCATTGTGAAGACTGCATTTCAGTATACGCCTCTCTTTGTCTTGTTTTACAAAATACACACGCTTTTAGCGCCACCTGTTGGCCTGTGATTGAAGGATACACACATGAAATATCTATCTATCTATCTATCTATCTATCTATATATAGTAGTAGCCTATTATGATTAAGTTACTTGCCACAGGAAGGGCTGTCAATACAAATAGCATATAAATCGTAAAAGTATGACTTAGTTGTACAATGTGTGAGTGCAAGAAACATATGTAACATATTTAAGGCACAACCAAGGCATAACAACCAACACAATCACCTGAAGCCTCAGCCAGTCTGATGCCCAATAAATTATTACTTACTTAGTATATTATAGTTTATACATTAGCCTACCATGTTAATGTTTTATTAAAAATTTGAAATTAATCTGGACTTCATCTTTCAAATGTTTCTTCCATTGCAGTGTTTATAATCCAGATAAATGCATGCATACTCAATGGTAGACCCAGTAGTACATTAATCAACTTCAGTCCAATTTCATTTTCTGTATTAGAGATACTGTCATAAACAAGACAACAATTAAGCCATTTGATTTATATACTTAGTAAATTATTGCAGCAGGCTTTCCAAGACAGAAATGACATAATATGACATGGCATCCGTAGGGTAGTGGGGATGTAAACAATAACAAAATAAGTTTGAGAAAATGCAGCTTTAGAACATTTAACCACCAAGATAAAATCAGCTACTCAAGTTCTCAACCATAGACCATGTCTATGAAAATATTTAAGTGAAACCAGTTGGTTAGAATGCATAACTATACAACAATACTTTTTGTAAATTTAACTAATAGTATTTACTGTGTATATAGTAGCAGAATGATATTTCTGCACTTTTTCTAGTGTGCATTTTAATAATGATTGGCTCACTGTACACCAACATATATAAAAACAATAGCCCAATATTTTCGGTGTACAGATGTTAACTTTTAAACCAGACATGGTATTCCCCCTATTAGAGACTGTCTTGTACTATCTGATATAATGTTTAAAGTACATTTAGAGTTATCAGTAAGTTATTTTTAGCTTGTTAATCTTCTAATATTTGTTTAGAGGGTCAATGTGTTTGATGCCATTTTTTTTAGTTTGTTTTGTACACAGTGCACTTCAATGCAAACTGTACAACTGACCTTTGTGTTTAATTTAAAACAAACAAAACAGAAACCAAAATATTAGCAAATTACCCTTATATCTTCAGTCTGGAAATGTATTTTCTATATACATAGTTACGATTAAATCAGGTTATTTTACTGTGAGAAATTCTCTGATGTTTACAAAATGGTATATTTTGTTCAATTTAAACCCAAATGACTTTTGTTTTTGTTGACACAATTAGGCTTTAACTACTACATTAACAAACTATATGCAGCTTGCATGAGGTGAGCCCTTTCTCCTTTTCACTACAATCGTTTTAGTGCCTTTAATAGTTTACTCACAGTGAACCTTCTTTGAAATTAATCATGGCCCTATGGTTAAGTGGGTACTGTGGCCTCACAGCAAGAAGGTTCAGAGTTCGAATCATGGTCATCCCAGCCTTTCTGAGTGAAGTTTGCATGTTCTCCCAGTGTCTGCATGGGTTTTCCCCACTAGCAAAAACATGTCAGGTTTACTCTCTAGTCAGTGCCATGTGACCAGTGGCCTCTATCTGGAGCTGGTCCCCAGGCACTGCACAGTTGTTGCCTACTGCTTCCTTGAGGGATGGGCTAAATGCAGATGATTTCACTACATGTATGTGACAATAAAAGCACCTTAAATTGTGACGAATAAGCATCTGTTAACAAGTAATGTTGACAAATATGTCAATTAGTGCAAAAGAGATTCAATATACTCTGTCAACACAAACACAAGTTTACAGACATTCAACACATACACATAGTTTTTCAATGCACATTTAATTATTTAATGTATACATTACTTTATTATATTTTAAACACTTGTGTGGAGTCAATCCTGACACAAGTTGTAACATGCCTCAATATTTCTGTCTCACAATATATTACACGCATTCAACAATGTATAGAAATAAAAGGCCACAAGGTATAGCACAAGTGGAAGTTAACTGATGTACAAAAAGGAAACTAGGTGTGAACAATAAGTGGAAAAAATAATTTAAAATGTATTTATTTTGTTATATTTAGTCACATTAAGATAAAAGCTGAACATCAGCTAAACAGATTAATTTGGTTTGAGGAAGATTGCTGTAGGCAGCCACTGCATTTACACATTTATTTTTTACATAAAAGTAAAATGTCTTATTAATTAAAACATTAAAAACATAACTGGCATTGAAAGATTGTCATGTATTAGGGACTGATCTCATGATCTCTTACTGACCTAGGCTTTTCAGCTTTTCAACATTTTATGTCTTCGCTCAAGGTCCTGAGCTAATCATGAATCTGTTTATTACAAACTATCATTAAAAGATTAAGCAATACAGTTAGGATTTGAGTATCTGAAAGTCTGTCAGTTTATAGCTTACTGCCCTACTGTGCAATCTTAATTAATAAAAGTAATTTGCGTGCACATGAACAAATGTCTAGTAGTAGGGACCAATATGATCATATGAAGCATAACTTGGCCAATCAGGATAGAGCCCATGGGAACATGTGGGGCTTCCATAGCGGTCAAAATGAATTCCAAAATCTGAGGTGTGTCTCTCCTGGTTACAGATGTTCCAATTTCTTCTCATTGCAGACCAGACGACCCGGTAGTTATTTCCCTGGTTGCTGTCCCAGTACACACTGCCCTTGACTTCGTAACAAATGGCAAATTCTATGTGCTCATGTGGCTGAATTTGATTCGGCAGCATAATCTCAAAGCAAAATGTGTCATGGGCTGCATCTAGATATGTGTCTTTTACATACAGGCAGTCCACATCTTTGAAGCTGTTCCAGGCATCAAAGGTAACCCTCAATTTCACTGACTTTTCAAAAGACACATTTTTTACTTTAATGGTTCCAGAAAGAGAACGCTCCTTCAAGCTGCAGTGCTCCAGGGAGACAAGGTTACTCTCAAGTCGCTGACGAAACAGAAGGTAATCTGCAGAGGGCTGGAAGAAGTCCAGGGCCAGTTTGTCCCGCTCAACATTTATGATGAGTGAAGTCTGGTACATCTCTTGGATATTTAGAGGAATACTAATGGGATCATTCAGCTGAGAGAACATTTTGACCTTAGTCAGAGCAAGGCCTTTGTGGTCAGCAAATGACACTCGCTTTTTCTCCTTAACGTTGTCTGGAATTGTAATGGAGCTTCCATCCTTGTGCTCAAAACGGTGCGACTGTTTAAAACTGATGCAAGGATTCATACTTTGTTTGCAAGGTTTAGTAGTTTTTCTGTAACAAAATTCTTCATTGGAGAGGTAATGGGGAATAGCCAGGTCAATCGGCATGGTAGATTTAGGAGTAATATGGCTAGAGAGAAGACATGCGTTTATTACTATTAAATTGTAAAAAGCACCAATATTAAACATAGGCTAATGGATTTTAATTATGTTCCTAAACTTAATCAATTAATAAAAGGTAACTACTATATTGCACACTGAACATTTACATAGCTCTAGACTACTATTAAGCCTTCAATAACCACCAGACTAAAGCGTTTCTAAGTTGCAGGCATTTAAAAAGAAACATTTTAAAATACGTTACCTGTTTCAATGATTAATGTGTGATTACTTTGTCTTGTGTCCAGAAGTCTTGCAAAATTTAATTTAATTATAGGCTACTTAATTGCAGTGGCGCCGCGCAGTCCTTAAGTCGTCAAATGTTCTCTGCCCACCACTATATTTTATTTTGCTGTGACGACAATCTATTCTCTCACGGCACGTCTTCACTTTTTACATATTTCCCAGTTTCACAGTGCACACTGGATTCACTCGAACAGCTGCTACCTGTGGCCAATCACAGGAGGCCCCACATAGGCGTGATTGGATGAGCGTTCAATAAACGAATGTTGGAACGTTCGCAACGTTCTTGAACTCTGGCGTGGAGCGTTTGCTCAGCTCTTATACGCGATGTTTAGGTAAATCGCACTTGTCTAACAGTCTATAAATGTTTGACAATTTTGTCATCATCACTGTTTAACGGAAGTCACGTTCATTACCAGCACATTTTACCTGAAGGGTAGGCTATGTTGTCTCATTCGAAAATGAAATACATAACATTCAGATATGACATGGCATTCGCAGCCTGCTAGCTTAGTGTTGTTATTCTATTATTATTGTTATTGTTATATTATTTTATGTATGGATTTAAAATATAGAATTATAAAATTGGGATCTCGGTCAAAAATGACAAATACATTGAGAATAACATTACAGGTACACTAAGGGCAGGTCTTCTATAGCTAGTAGACCACTATCAAAAACATGTCAGGTTCACTCTCCAGTCAGTGCTGTTGACCAGACACTGTCCTCAATCTGGAGTCGGTCCCCGGGCGCCACACGAGTGGCTGCCCACTGCTTCCTTCGGGGATGGGTTAAATGCAGAGAATTAATTTCTCCTAAGGGGGATTAATAAAGTATGATTTATTTCATCTTTCTTTCTGATTCAACATTCTAAACATCTTCCAACTTAAGCATACAGTATGTGATAGGCTTTGTGTGCTTCACAAGTGGCTGCACTCATCATCTTACACATCTTTATGATTGAAACAACTAATGGGTTCACAAAACTCAGGCTGTGTTCAGGATGGTGTAAATGTTTAATTTGCGTTCAATGATGTATACAGCAGTGGACTGAATTCCAGCTAACAACACAGAAAATGCTTTACTGCTGTAGACTGTTTAACCACCTCTGTCTGTGCTGTAGCTTACTGACTAAGCCTGTTTCAATTTGCTAGGAAGAATATGTCAACATCATTTACATTTTAATATTGAAACCTGTCAAATCAGAATGAGACATACCATTCAGGTGAAATACATCATGATTGCACAATTACTGGCAGGCTATATAATAGTAATATAGAAATACAGTAGCCTATAAACCCGGATTCACTTTTACATGTTCATTGAGCAACACTTGACACCCAACTAAACGCACTATCTTTCAAAGTAGTCCAAAAACACTGCAAACATTTTCAAAGAAACGTATTCAGTAAAAAAATAGTTAACTTAACATAGCAAACATTTATTCCACTGAACCCAACCTTGGATTTATTGTGCCATGATATGTGAACATTGTCTAACCCACAACCCAACCCATTCCTTCTTTTGTGACTGGTTAATTGAATGTCAATTCAATGTTAGACCATCCTGAACACAGCCTATATGCTCAATTTTATTGGATTGTCTGCTATCTCTGCCTCTACAACTTGATTCACTTTTAACAACAACTAAACAATCCTAGATCTGGAACTTTCAAAGCATGATTATTTCTAACCAGGCTAACAGTTTATGCGTATGCTTCATTGAGAAGTTTGTACAGCCGTCAAAATATTTACATTAACTTTTTTATGTTGTATTGCATATGTCACATTGATTATGCATTTTCAGTAATAACTAAACTTTTTCAGTACATTCCAAAATATTAATTATATAATATAATATAATATATATAATATTAATATTAGATATGTGCATCAAGTTGAAATCCATTCTTCTAAATAAAATGATAATTTCCCAGGTTTTATGAAACCAGCATTAGAGAGGTTCATTGGTAGACAATTAAAATAATATATATGTTTATTAGTCCATTGTCCAAATCCACAAACAGTTTGGGTCAATGTGTCATCATCAATGTAATATGCATAGCTTGCTGAGTTTATGACCTGAAAACTGTCAGGACAGCAGCAAGTGAAACATTGGGTTTTGGCCTTCAATCGTGCATGCACATGGATGTGATGAAATAACTGTGGGGGCATGCTGGTTATGCAAATATTGGCTTTACGATCGATAAAGAATTTTCACCTAAGATGAACTTTGCCCGTCAGAAGCCTAAATAACCAATCAGACAGATCTGAATTAAAACCTCAGTATGCATATTTCTTCATAAGATGAAAGGGGCATTGAATAATTAGCACAGTACATGTCAAGTCAGGTCAATACATCTTTATTATCTCCAAGGGGAAATTCTTCAGTACAGTCACTACATTTAGTTAATTACATCATTCTATAATCCAAACAGGCTATTTAATTATATTTACCTGTTTAAAGGAGCTACCTGTAATTTGATTAGTTTAAACCATTAAAAAAACAATCAAAATGATCAAAATAGGTACAGGAAATATCAGTTTTGATGACATGTGACTATAAATGTACTGCACTGTAGTGATTTTTTCTGAAATGAACAGATCATTCCGGCCTGTACAGCCTCTAAACCCTGTAATGTAATACCACAAACGGGGCATAATTATCTCATTGGACACTTCAAAGCCGTTTGTCTCTCCGGTGTGTGTCCCAAACACACCCTAGACGTGCCATTGGTTGTTTGCAGTTGTGTTGTAGATAGAGCATAATGTTGGAGATTGGCATGCGTTCCTTTGTCTGTTATTATTTTGTGTGTTCTGTATTCTGTTGGCTTCGGCCCCGATCATACCGAGATTGCTGCTTGGGCCGAGTGTGACATTGAGGAACAGCTGTGATCGGGGCCTACCAGTAACTAAACACCGAGCAAGGCTATTCCCTAGTTGTGCTTCCTTTCACCTGGCTTGCGGTCACTGCCCCCGACGCATTCGTTTCCTGCAACCCATAGCCTTAACAGTTGTTACGCCTAATTCTGCGCCCTGCCGAATTCAGTGACCCTTTCAAAGTGCGCATGCGCCACCTAAAATCGTGTACAATCTATTAGTGTCTGTGATTTCTCGTGCACTTTTTGTGTCTCGCTGTTTTAAATCGGGAAAGGGTTACTAAAAGGTTAGCTAGCTATCGACGGTGGTTTGCTCTGCAAAAAGCTTGTGATTTTAGCAATTTCTGAATAAAAAATGAATAGTATATCTACACCAGCCTCGTCTTTTTAAGGTTAATTGATGTCTAGATATTTCTAAATATTATTTATAGATCTATCGAACTTTTTTTTCGAAAGAGTCACTGAATCCGGCAGGACACAGCTAGGCATAACACCGTTCCATATGGGATTGATATTATTTGGCTGACTGTGGCTGTTTTCTTGTTGATATGGCACAGGAATATTATAATATAGCAGGTTTTTTTGGCTATCAGTGTTTTAGCCTTTGAATTGTATTATTGACCTGATGGTATAAATAGGCTAAATCACATTTGTAGCCTATTGGCTTCTTCCCCGTGTATTGTTGAGTCGTATTACGTTGAGCAGTGGCTTGCCGTTTTATGTACTCCTGTGTGTGTCTGCACTTGCCCTGTCGTTACAATTGAACTGTGTGTGTGGATACATGTAAGCGGTTTAACTGAGAAATTAGCGATAAGAGTAGAACTGAGGGTGAACTATGACGCCACAATATTATGGTGAAATGCTAAACCCTAATGGTTTGGAGAATATGGTAATTTTATACATCGAGCACCTTTCATTCAAACATAAATTCAATCTCTTAACATGCTCATGGGTGCAATTACATTTTCTTATTGTGCCTCACCCATAGTTGGTAAACGTTTTTAATAAAACAAAAAATATTTTTCTGTAGTCTCAGTTTTTAACGTTCATGTTCTCTGCTATAATAATGGGAGTCATTACACAGGGGAATTCAGCGAGGGAAAGAAGGTTTAAACGTTTTGGGAGTATTTTTAGGGATTTTCTGAAGCAGACAATGTAGAATTTGCTATACATTGGCTGGGTGCTACTGCCGACTGGTGGTATCTATGCTGTACTACAGAGGCACACACCTCCCCACACCTTTTCATGGCTGCGTCCCAATTCGCATTCAATAGCGCTAAATATCACTCCTAACTCCTAAATCTCCAGATGTTCCCTTCAAAACTCCATTTTAAACTTTGTAATTATGTTGGCGAGTGGACTAGACCAGCTGAATTAAATGTAATAATAAAACAAAACACCAAAGACGTGTAAAATGTGTATGAAACTATTTGTAACCAATATTTGCATCGTTTAAACCCTTAAATTTAACGCTTTTTATACTTTCTACTTCATCCATCTCCAGCTGTTCCTTTCAAACGCTCTTTGACGCATGCGCTACTTTTAGGAGACAACGGAAGCGCCTTATTCCCGAGGCCGATTGGTGTTTCTTATTGTCAAGGATGCTTCGTTGGTAGGACGGATTCTTCCAAGTGCCTCCTAGTCGGGTCATTCAAAGGCTATGAAAGACATTCGAAGAACACGTAATGGAACGGCCTAGCTGCAATGACGTCATTCAAAAAAGGTCCCGCCTTCAAAATCATTATGATTAATTAAACCGCGAATTTCGTTTTTTAATAACAGTTGAAAAAACAATCGATCATGCTGTTTTGTTGTTAGTTTCGTTTTGAGATATTTTTAAATCTCTCCTTTTCTGACCTTCGCACAAGATTGTGGGTATTTTTAGACCGCGAAGGATGCACACATGCATCCTTCAAAATCCTCTGATCGAAGGACTGAGGCCTTGGTAGAAATCTAAAGCATCCTAGACATTGGAATGGTACTTTGTCGAGATTTGATGACGTGACATCCTTGAAATCCAGCCGTTAAGGATCCTTCCTTGACATTGAGAAACACCCGATATCTAGGAACATATGAGGTTCCCCTTTCTAAACAGGAAGCCTGGAGATTTTCAGGTAATGTGAGTCATCCACACCCACAAACCAGGACGTATGCAGAAGATAAATGTAAATAAGCAGGTAATGTAAATTTGCTTGGTTGTTTACACTTGCACATGCTGTAAATTAGTCCAGGCTGACAATATAAAAATGTGCAGCCGAATATGTCTACAAACGTCGTTCTGATTAAATAATGTTTATATCACTTATGCAGAAACCGACTCACTCCCCTCTAGGGCTCATATCCCGATACCGATATACAATATATATCGGTATTTTCGATAAAGTTGGTTAAATGTTCAGGAGGAGAAAAAACAGGAAACCCGACAGATATGTGAATATTTTTTAAATATAAATACATCTATTTTGAAAATATACAGATACATTACATATCGATATATTGAACTATTCTAGCATCATTCCCCCAAATGTCTTCTCTGCTGTAAAACTAGTTTTTATATTAGTTTCTCCATGGGTTAATGGTAAATAGTCTACTTTTTTCAAAGTAGCCTATACAGAGCACACCACTCCGGTTCTTCAATCGTTGCATTGGCTCCCAGTTAGTTACAGAATAGACTTCAAAGTTGTGCTTTTACTTTATACATCTCAGAATGGTTTAGGACCCGAATACATTTCTGAGAATACCAACCGAGCAGGGCTCTTAGATCCGTGAACACAGGTCAGTTAGTACAGCCTAGACTACAAACAAAGCACGGAGAAGCTGCGTTTAGCACTTATGCTGTCCACATTTGGAATAAATTACCAGAGGATCTTAGACATACCCCAAATATAGCAATTTTAAATTGGTTTTTATTATTTTCATGGCTTTTACCTAGTTTTTCGTTGATTCTTATTTATTTATTTTTTTACATCCTTTGTTTACACTGTTTTTTTTACTCTTATATAATAAGGAATTGTTAGCAGCCAGCCACTTTAGTGCAACATTCAGAAACTATGTAGCCTATTTGTTTTCCTAATAATAACACAAAAAGTAGAGACATTTGTGTTTGGTAGATTATTTATTTGTTGTAACAATGCTTCTTGTTAATAAATCATATACCATTAGAAAGCTTGATAAAGTCCTTTTTAAACTTTGCCAAATTTGTAAGGCATAAGCATTTTTGTGGGATGAGTAGCAAAGCTGAGTGGGTGGGGTGCGCCTATGTAACATTTGCCAAATCTTCAAATATTCTACAGATTTTCTTTGCTGTTGACCGTTAGATGGGGTTGTTATTTGGATGATTGAAGTCTGAATAAACAAGACATATTGGTAATTTAACAATGTATTCATTTAACAAAAAGGAGTGTCAGTAGCGTGTGGAAGAACCACACACAGCCACAAAAGCCTGGCACCTCCTCCTCCTGTTGGTCACCAGCCTGGTCACACTGCTTCTGTGGGGGCGGAGACTGCTGGGGGCCGTGCATGGTTTGCTCCCTGGAGCTGTGTTCAAGAGCCCCGGGTGTTGCCCAGTGTTCACCGCTCATGAGAGGGACAGTGTGAGCTCAGCCCTGGAGGGGCGCTGTGTGCCCCCTGAAGACACTGAAGTGGTCTGATGGAACATGCCCCATGTTTCCTTGCCAGGAAGTCTCTCTCTCTCTCTCTCTCTCTCTCTCTCTCTCTCTCTCTCTCTCTCTCATGCATATGCATGTAGTGATCGTAAGTGTGAATGGTGCAGCAGAATATATGCTTGTTTTCTGCATTTTTTTAACTTTCACCTAGGGGAGGATCTGTGTTCTGGAAGTGTTGGGGGAGAGAGAGGCTTGTTGTCCACTTCTTTTCACCTGGCACTTCTCTCCTTACTCCCTAAGAAAGGAGACATGGCTCTGCTCTGCACACACTAGAAGATCTTCTCTGAGGTCTTGGTGAACACACTTAAAAAACACATGGACATTATTGTACATAAAGACCAGTCTTATTGCATTCCAGACACAACTACAGACAACTCATGTTTCATGAGAGATGTGTTTGATGTGTGAAAAGTGAACAGTAGCATTGTTGCCATGGCATGTCCTTGGCAACTGTTGATGCAGTGATGGCAGCTGCCGCACAGCGACAGCTGTCCTGGCATGTCAGTGACAGCTAAAGCTGGAAGTGAGACTGCCACCATTAGAGCTTGACGTCTCTCTGTGAGACCAGTCTATTTATACAGTCAGTCTATGTGGGTTTACATTAGAGCAGTAGCAGAAGAAGAAAATACGCTCTGGAGGAAAGAAGGTGTGGTTGATTCAATCTGATCGTCACATCAGCAGGTAAGACCTCTGCACACACATCTGGACTCTAGGAGGACTAGATGAGAAGACATGATAAGAAATATGAGCAGGTTCCTCATCAGGCTTCATTACATATTTTCTCCCTTCTACTACAGCTATGTGTACTAGTACACCAGACAGTGTACTAGTACACCAATATAGCTTTATTGAGCACGCTCCCTCAAAACTTGCGACATCTGTGGCATTGTGCTGTGATGTACAAATATCTGCACAACACGCCCACATTCACTTGACAGTGGAATACTGGCATGGGGCAATCAATGTAAAGAAGTTCAGACTATTCTGCCTAGCAACTATTGGTGATTGGTTAATTTCCGGGGTTCTTTCATGTAATGTAGCATGTAAAAAACTGTACTAACAATACCACTGTAACTTAGAATCAAAATTATTTTATTGTTTAGTTTATAAATCAATAAAATATATATTATTTTAGGCCTTACTGAATACCTTGATGGCTCTGATTGTTCCCCTGTGATTTACACATTTACATAATGATGCACAATGCATTAAATTAAACCAAACCAAACTAACACAAGGCTACCGACCTGAATAATAATGAAAAATATCAAAGTTACATAAACCTACTTGAGGTGCTGTTCTTGTAACTAATCAATGACAATGCTCCTCTGTCCAACCTCAACAAGTGCACATACTGTACACACACACAGTCCTTCATTCTGCCTCCCTGCACAACAACTACATTGATTCTGTTTGTGATAAATTCATATCCAAACAATGGGTGTCGGGATATAGGTTTTGATGATTACTTTGATGATGAAAAATTAAATATTGATATCGTGGTGATATTGTCGACTGGAGGAGCACACACCGGCAGCAATAGTGGCAGAATGGGATAGGAGGGGCGCACCTCCTAATGGTGTGGTTCCGGTTGTGACAATAAAACGCAGCAGGGTTTTATGAATGTTTCTAAAAGACAAGAATAGCTCCGGTATTCTTGTGTGTTGGTGTAAGAAACTAGAGAAGCTACTCTTTACATTGATAACAAGCATAATACAGCCTGAGATAACAAGCATGTAGCTTACCACAACATTTAGGCTACCATCAACACATTTTTAAGTCTCGATATTCTAATAACCTTTCAGAAGCAACCGATATATCCCTTGAATTTTTCGTCTAGAGCCATCAGATTCCCTTTCCATGGTAAACATTGGTCACATGTAGTTATGAGTCACAAAGCTGAAATCCCAACAAGAATTTCACACACCACGCCATATTTTGGACGATTGGCACTACTACAGACAAAAAAAGATTTGATACCTTACATAACAAAAACATACAATAAACAAATTAATTTGAGTGACAGAATTATGCCTTTTATTTATATATACAGTATATTACGCTATTATCTGCTTAGTCTCAGTGTAATTCACTGTGATGTCATCCTGTGGTTCTAGAAGCTTTCAGCAAGAGAAACCAGACTCTCCTGGACCCAGCTGTGTCCCCATGAAGAGTTATCCCGATGAACAGGTGAAACTATGAAGACTAAATGTATTGTAATCTAAAGTTGAGCATGTATATGCACAAAAAAATAAATCCTATAAATAAATATGCTGTATATTATGAGTGTTAAGTTGTTACAGAGTGAACATGAGTAAGACTTTCTTATATCCACATTAGCCTCTGTGTTGGTGTTCCTCTCTGTCTACCAGAGTCCAGACCTGGACCCAGCTGTGTCCCCATCAAGATTGACAGGTCTATGGAGCCACCTATTGGGTTAAAAGATAAACCTCCTTCTACTGAGCAAATAGAAGAATTAAAACTAGTGGTGTAACGGATCACAAAACTCATGGTTCAAATCATGTCATGGTTTTGAGCCACGGATTGGATCATCTTTCAGATCAGCAGACTGTATTCCTATAACATTCTGATGTAACTTTGCCGTGTATTACTTACAGTGGCTTTTTATGACTTTTGGACTCTAGATGTCACATTTACAGCACCAGCATGCTTTATGGGCCCCACACACACATAGACATGCAACTAACAGGCACAGGTGACTGGACCCGCTATCAAAACAGAGGAGCTGTTATAACAGTTTAAATGTTTAAAATATTGTTTATAACCTACACCCAGGCCATTAAATTGGTGGCCCTGGGACCGGCCTGCGAGGTAATTTGTGCTTGCCCTTTAAGATGTGTAAAAAACATTCGTAGAAGAAATTGTATAATGACGAATAGGCCTATCTGGTTGACCAATTTTCTGCGTCGTTCCCGCGTCCTGTTTGCTATCACGTTACCTGTTACAGCCATTATGCATGGTTTAGTTTCTAGTGTATTATTTGTTTGACCACTGGGTGGTGTATGGGTGACACGATGGCAAGTTATTGTTACGTAATACTAATTTAGCCAGAAGGAATAAAGGAGGACTGATTCAAAAGTGTTAAGAATAATAGATACATGTATTAAAAAGCAATGAACAATCCAAAGATACAATTTGCCACAGCCTTGGTCTGAAACACATCCACACAATGACGTATAGCCCCGTGAGAATGGGAGTCAGCTCCGCTAACCACACCCTCTCCCCCTTATATAGCCACCCTATAGCCACTCTGTAACGTCCTGTCGTGAGGCGAGTGCAGATGAACAAAAAAACAAAAGACACCGCGTCTAAAGCGAGATGAGCGCCACGGCTCGTCCTTTAATATAACTTTAACAAACACAAACTCCAAAATAAAAACGGCGTGCACAGTCACGTCTCCTAACATGAACAGATATACTGGAGCAGACCCCGCTGCCGCCGAGAGTCCAACACAGCCACCACGGCATACGCCAGACCCACCTCCACCTCCACCGGCGCCGGAGGAGCAGCGGCCGGTTCTCAACGGCCGGTCTCTTCTGCTGGTCTGCCGATGTCTGCAGGCAGACCTTTGTGGCGGCTCAGACCTCCCCGGCTTGGCGATACCAGTCCTCCACCGCAGGGACATCACTGGGTGGGGTCCCCGTCCAGAGGCAGAGAGGTGGCTGATGTCACAGAACCGCCTGGAATGGGGTCCGCCCCGTGGAGGACTGGAGCAGGGAATTCTGTGTATATTCAGCCCAGGGGAGATACCTTGCCCAGTCGTGGGGGCTGTCCGCAGGAAACGGCACAGCTCCTGGTTCATCCGCGCCGCCTGTCCGTTGGTCTAGGGATGGTAGCCGGACATGAGGCTGACTGCGACCGAGGCGAGACATGAGCCCACTAGCCATGACGCAGTTTTCAATATCTTTGATACAATTCAAAACTCGTCGGCACTACAGTCTGTGGAGCGACAATATCTCTCCGGCCTATGTAGCATATACGATGTCATATACCAATGGCCTGGCCAAATGAAGGAAACTATATGGGTTAAGTACAATATAATATCTTTGGCTGCATTTGAAATTAACTGTTGTCTAGCAGTGTAAAGTAAATTAAGTAGTGGATAATGTTTACAATTTTTACTAAGGTGATAGTTATAAGAAGACATTCTTAAGAATAGGTTTACTGGAATAACTTTAAATTAGCTCCATCATTATAAATGCATTTATTACATTTTGAGCATCTTCCCCTGTGGAACTCTGCATGGTCTTAGTAGGCCTATACACTACCCTTGAGGAAATTTGTGAGTGAAATGGCTGTAGCCTACTTGGTTTATCAAAACATGACAGGCATAATTGCTTCTGTACAACAATTTGCCAATATATTTATACACCAAAAACGGTAGTCCTATATCAAGATGCTAAGTCAGGAGATCTAGACTTGGTCATACACTGTTGACTTAGATTCCTCTCTAAGAATGTCACACCCACCAATCAGAACAGTCTGTCTGACCTATCATCTTTAACCCTGTGTGTGTGTGTGTTTGTGTGTTTCGGAGATCAGACAGAGGTCACCAGAGGTCAGTCTGAATATGAGCAACAAACACATTTGGCCTCCATACTTCAGGTGTGTAAATGCACAACAACACAATTCAATTACAAATCACATGAAAAGCAAGTGTTCTGCTAGAATAGTCTCCCTGCTGCAATGTTTAGAGCTGTGGGCCTTCAACCTATGACAGATGATTTTCATTTCATTACGAGGAGGTGTTCAAATTCAAACCAGCAAGCCAGCATTGCTCCAGTTTAGAGTCCAACTTAACTGAAGTGTTGTTCTGCTCCAGCTGCTTAAGGGGAACATCTTCACTTTTGTGGAAAATGAGCTGAAGATGTATGAGAGGGGTCTTAGTCCAGATTACTTAGAATGCTTAGAGAGGGAGGATGAGGAAGAGAAGCAGAGAGCCAGAGAGGCTCTTCTGAAGATCACACAGTACTTCCTGAGGAGTATGAAGCAGGGGGAGCTGGCTGACTATCTGGAGATCAGTAAGAAGATATTGTATAACCAAATTATTGTTTCATACAGCGTTCGTACACATTTTTACCAAAAAATGTTCATGACTTTTCCATGATTCTTCCATGCCGCTGGGGTATATTTTCATGACCATACATTCTCTGATACATCTGTGTATACACAAATAATACACTCTAAAATGAATAACAGGCTTGTGGTTTGATACAAAATAAACATACATTTAACGTTGACACACAAGTAAGATATTTACAGGATAAAATGTCAAACCCTGAGAACAACATTGGGTAGCCCTAATTGACAAATGACTGGGAGACAACAATGTTTAAAAACATAAAGTAAATTAAATTGTCCAGTAACACTGACATTAACTTCAAAAGCTATATACCATATTTTGGATTTCAATATTTTAAACCAACTGTCCCTTATCTGTCAGCGCTAACATTAGTTTGAGGAGATTATTTGATGGTCCTTTAGCCACCAGCGATCATGTTCGTGGTGTTTTCATAGGCAACTGCTTAACGTCATTAACTTTTTTCAAAGCAAAATCATCAGGTGCGGCAAATGCATATGTAAACAAACATACCTACCAAAATGCCTACCTCCGAAATTGCCGACTTCTGGATTGATAAAACGAGCAAGCCATATGCAATAACAATAATACTGTAAATGTAATACAGTTGAAAATACATTAAGAGAAATTCAATTAATTGCTTAATACTTTTAATACTCTGTGGCTAACCTGTAATAATGCAAAGTATACAATAAATAGCAGAATTCCTGTACACCACCAATACTGTATATTTAAATCTATGCCTGCAGGGTCCTGGTCTTAAGACATGCCTTATGTCCAAGTGAAGTTATACATTATTAAATCAGCATGCATTTCCTGGCATTGCGTTACATCTCACAAAATCAAATCAAGTCGGAGTCTGACCTGACCCAGCGCAGAGAACAACATAATGCCAAGTTAAGTGATTGGCCGAACTAACATAACAGTAGGCTAGGCGTACTGTTGAACCAATATAACATTGTTTCAGTCAATCTTAAATAAACCACACTATTATACAGGAATTTGTGAAGGAAATATCCATGCCTTCCTTTCCCAAAACCTTCTGCAATTTCCAGGTTTGGAAATTGCTATTTTCCAATTCCATATCTTTTCCAGGTTTTTCATGACCAGACCAACACAGTTTATACAATATCTGGTAACTAGTAAATGGACTGCTGTTGATTTTCCTGCACATTATTTACAATGAGGTCATTTTTAGCTGATTCTTTGTTCCAACGTGATAATTACAAGTATTACAATGAGCAGGTTAGGGTAATGCATCTTGGCTTGAACACACAACCTTTAGACTGGGAGTCAAACATCAAGACTATCCTTCCTGCCCAGTGTGCCAAATACTTGTTTAAGAAATTACAGCGTGTTATATTTAATATAAAATATCCTACTACATTTTGTCCTTTGCTGTTTCATTATAGATGCTTGCTATCATTGTCCAGAGAAAACTGAAGCTTAGTCTGAAGAAGAAGGTGCAGTATGTGTCTGGGGGTGTTGCTAATCTAGGTCAGTCAACCCTTCTGAACCAGATCTACACAGAGCTCTACATCACAGAAGGAGGGAGTGGAGACAACAGCACTGAACATGAGGTCACACAGATTGGAAACGTCTCCAGGAAATCAGCCTGTAAAGAAACACCCATCAAATTTGAAAAACTCTTGAAACCCTTACCTGGACAAGATAAACCAATCAGAACAGTGATGACAAAGGGCGTGGCTGGCATCTGCAAAACAGTCTTAACACAGAAGTTCACTTTGGACTGGGCTGAAGACAAATCCAACCAGGACATACACTTCACATTTCCATTCACCTATTCACCTTCAGAGAGCTGAATCTACTTAAAGAGAAAATGTTTAGCTTGGTGCAACTTCTCCATCACTTTTTTTCTGAACCAAAAACAAAAAAAGATCAAGTCAGAGAAGAAACACCCATCAAACTTGAAGACATCTTGAAACCTTTACCTGGACAAGATAAACGAATCAGAACAG
>JAODOY010000003.1:2627173-2655464 GCA_025399855.1 Forbesichthys papilliferus | reverse complement strand
ATTATTTCTAACCTTGTCAATGTCTTGACTATATTTTCTATTCATTTTGCAACTCATTTGAGGAAAGAATGTGTGAGTTTTCAAAGAAAACATGAAATTGTCTGGGTGACCCCAAACTTTTGAACGGTAGTGTATTTATATATCATCAGATATTAGACAAATGAATGCATCAAAAAACAGTCTCCTGCAAGACCCACCAGGACAAACACCTCCCGAATTGGTGCACACAGACACACACACACACATAAATCCATTATTCCAGTCACGCCTGCAGAAATGTCTGACACCCCTCCCCCTTCGATGGATCAGTCTGTGTTCTTTATTCTTCTCAGACACACACACACACAGAGGCACGCGACTCCCCAGTGGATTGAGGTCTCTCTTGGATACAGTGTTTCCATG
This sequence comes from Forbesichthys papilliferus, assembly GCA_025399855.1. Taxonomy (NCBI): domain Eukaryota; kingdom Metazoa; phylum Chordata; class Actinopteri; order Percopsiformes; family Amblyopsidae; genus Forbesichthys; species Forbesichthys papilliferus. The sequence goes on along the minus strand of JAODOY010000003.1, from coordinate 2,655,062 downwards.
GCAGCCACGTTTTCTCCACGTGCAGACACACAGAAAACATCCACGCGCATTCACACAAACTACTATTGATTGAATCTGCTGCTGAACACTTACCCACCTAACACACACACACATGCACACACATACCGTTGAAACATCCGCTATCTGATGGGGTCTGTGTGAGGAAATGTGATAATGAAGCACCTATTGTGGTTTCACTTTTCAAATGTGCTGCTGCAGTTAGCTCTATAATGTAATTGGGGCTGTGTTGCTCTGACAGCAAACTGATTGGATTCATTGTAGCCTTTTATGAGAACACACTCAACAGGCACTCAAAACTTCAGTTCCAGCTGATTTTATTTCCTTCTTGGAAAAAAATAATAATAAAAAAACAACAATCTATACAGAGGTCTGAGAGGCAGTGATTCACCCAAACATTGGCTGGTATTGAATTCTAAACATCAAATGATATTGGCATGATTGGACATAACATGGTCATACACCGCATATTGCACAAATGGGAAAGGAAAAAAAAGAAGAGAATATGTCTAAAGGTAAAAAAAAACTTTAAAAAAAAACTCCCAGACCACAACCATCTTTGACACAGGGATGTTGAAAGATAATCGCTCTAGTGCCTGTCGTTGATCATAATCAGACATAAATCACACAATCTTTGCTTATAATACAGTCAGTATACATAAATATCTCCGTGTTATTCTTTTAAAAATCTTAAACACAACAGCTATAGCTACATAGACCTGAATCTGAAATACAAATGCTATTTGCCATGCCATAATATAGGAAAACAATTAGCCTGCTATCAACAGGTACAAAAAGATTAAATACTATTTGTATGCAATTTCAGCAATAACAGATGAAGCACTTCATATGTCTTCTCCTCTCCAAGTCTAGGCAAGTGGAATGAGTGTGAAATTCCATCCAGTGGTTTAAATAAAACTTATCATAACAACACAGAGGTATTATCTCTCCAACCGGTGACACTGTATCTTATGCTCAGAGCAGACTATTTGCAGACTGGGGCCACGGTGACGTTTTGTTTACTTGGCTGGTGATTTGGAGTCACTGCGCCTTTAAGAGGCATGTTGGTAAATATTGTAAACAATGCGTGAGGTCAGATTGTGCCGACAAGCCCGTGTGGTTCTAAACATCAGAGAATCGAAGAGCAACGCTGTAGGCTACCCACTCGTTAACCCCCTCTATAGATTTTGTACAAAAATACGAGTAGAAAATCATGACACACTCAGTCTCCTTTAAAAGTGAGAAAAGTTGACAGTTAAATAAGATACACTTCAAGCCCTTCCGCGTGGGACACAGACAGGTGTATGTGCACACACAAACGAGACCTGTACGAGAACAATACTTCGAAGTATAAAAAAGTTTGGCCGGTATAAATACATCAATATAAAAACGTAATTGGACACAGAGGAACTACAAAGTTGATGCACTAGGCAGAAAGTATGCGCGTTGGGAACATTGGTCCTGAATTGTGCACTGAGTTTAAAAGTTCCAGAAAGGGATTCTGAGACTTTGAGTCTTTAAAAGTCCTGCCGTCGAAAGAGAAGCTGGTGATAGTGAACTGTGTTCTATGGGTCACACATATTGCGTAAGTACGCAGCAATGGACACTTTTACGCATACAACAACAACGAAATCGTCCCCTTGGGAGAACATGCTTGTTCATATTGAAATTATTTTGAGCTCGAAAAAACTACACCTGAATATCAGCTTGATGGTCAATGTGAATTGGCTATATTAAACAAAAGGAAAACCGCAAAAATGGCGATCTATCCAAATGTCCTCTTTGCCTATAACATAAATGTTCGTATGTAGTTCAGTCTCAGCCCTCCGCGTGAACAGACCCATCCTCTGCGAATTGGTATCTCAAGAGTCCGTGTGCTGCTCGCATAGGCGTGTCTCTGCTTACATTCACTCCTTCTCTGTGTCCAAGCGCAAGCTAAGCATTTCCCCACCTGCGCGTTCTGTGCGCCGCGCTCAACAGCAAATACAGTCCAAGTCTGTCAGCGGGAGTCGCGCATACACCCGCGCTTCAATGCGCCTTTTCCTCTTCTCACTCTTTTAGTAAAAGAATGGCGGAAAAGATTTCGGTCTGGCACACAACTGCCTGCCGTGGAAATATTGTTATGAACGCGGGACGCGGGTCGGGTGTCGCGTTCCGCTCTCAGTATGTGAACACCAGGTTGGAGATGGTGGACTCCAGCCAGTCCCCTGAAATCATCTCGCTGACCTCGGGAGTGCAGTAGTCGGGGAAGTCAAAGTGAGAGCCCGCCCCACACTCGCCAAAGTTCCAGTCTAAGTCCCGGTCCAGCTCCGCGTCAGAGAAGCCCATGCTTCCCAGAGACATGCCCTCAAAACCCGGGCTCGAGTTCAGATCAACGCGCTCGTCCTCCAGCTCGTCGTCGGACGAAGAGGTGGAGACCGAGGATGAGTGAGAGGCAGACGGTGTCGGCGATGAAGCACGCGCGTAGCGGAGACGCACTGCCGCCGGCGACGACTCGCTGCCCGCCGGGCTCTGCTCCTCGTACAGGCTGAGGGGGTCGCTGGACTCCGCCGAACTGCTGAGCGCGGGACTGGCCGGGACACCCACAGATGGTGGCCCGCTCTCCAAGCTTCCCGCCCCGCCAAACATGTGGCCGCGCCTCGCTTGCTTCTCTGGTATCTGTCTGGCTCCCGACACTGACCTTGATTTAAAAAGCGCATGGTGGTCCGCGTTAGATGCGTAGTCCTGTCCTGGCGCGCTTGACTTGACGCCAGCCGACTTGTGCGTCCTACTCCCCCCCTTCGAAGCGGGGCTTCTCTTCACCGTGGACTTGGAGCTTCGATCTCCGCTCTTTTCCCCTCGCTCTGTCTTGCCGGCTCCATTGACCGACTTGGCCTTCTTCCTGGGCCGGTACTTATAGTCTGGGTAGTCGGCCATGTGTTTCAGTCTGAGTCGCTCTGCTTCGCGGATGAACGGGATTTTGTCGGTGTCTTTTAGCAGCTTCCAACGCTTCCCCAGTCGCTTGGAGATTTCGGCGTTGTGCATGTCTGGAGACTGTTCCATAATCTTTCTCCTTTCGATTTGAGACCAGACCATGAAGGCGTTCATGGGCCGCTTGATGTGCCCGGTAGGAGTTTTGCACCACGCCACGTCGGTCCTCTCCCCGCAGGAAGGGGATTCAGGAGTAGGAGAGGCATCTATCTCCAAATCCATATCGCCCGTGTCTGTGGAGTCTCCGCCGGGAGAAAGAGCGTGTGCGCTATCGGTGTGGTTCATGTGCTGGATCATCGTTTCGTCTCACTGTCTGTTGGTCAAATTACTTGTGCACAAAAAGCGCGATATCAACAGAACATGAATCTCCTTTCTTGCCCGTTGCAAACGTATTGAGAAGGCAGATCAGCGATTACAAAGTTCCTTCAAGTCTACTGTTTCTTTTTCTGGTTTCCGAGCCGGTCTCTCGACTCTCAGTTCCAGAACCAGTGATGATTAAAACGCACAAACCAATCTCAAATCCCAACGGCAACTTGAATAACTTTCAACTGCCTGTGCGGCTGAAAACTCGCCCTGTAACACTAAAAGCACCTTGCCGTGGGCAGCAGAGTAACTCTACTGAGTGAATGTGGCTGTCTGCGCAGCTGCTCTGAGCAGTAAGAGAACCATGTGGTGGAATGGAGCCGCTGCGCTTTTTCATAGTCTCCTGTTTCCTGAGCGGTCTGTATGTACTGTAAACATAACAACGACAGCCACGCTGTTTTATATCTTCCTACCAAGCTATAAAAGCAACAGCTACAGTCCAATCAGCAACTGTCTCTATACCGTTTTTCGTCGAAACCCCTCCCGCGGCCCGCTGATTGGCTGAATAAAACGGGCAATAATAATCGGCGCGTGCAATGAGGATTGGCGCGTCTGACCTCATTCTTGTCAGACTCCACTGAAAGGCAAACTGTTTTAAAGGAACACGGCGTCCTTACTCTCCGCATACATCTTCAAGGATATAATTAAAGCCACATTAGTTTCATAATTTTAATGAAATAATTTTAAATGTTTATTGTGTATTACAATACTGTATACTGTAACGTGGCTTCATGGCATACTTGCATTACTCTGAAAGCAACCGTAATTAATATGATGCGAGATGCATTAGGAGGACACACACAGTCACAGAAACACCTCCCCCAACCCCACACATAGGCCGGCCAACATTATTATGTTCGTGGATGTCTGTCGCTTTATCTAGTCTCACCGAGATGTAAATGTTTATCTGCAATATAATAAGGAGCGTTGCAATTATCACAGTTGGGGCTTCATTAACTCGCGCGCCTGGAGGGGAGGCGGCAGTACCGAGAGCTATAAACGGCTATATTATGAGCCGCGGCTGGTTTAAGGAGATGCTAGAGTAGATGTGGTCGGTGTTTTTGTAAAAAGTACAGCATATTGTTTCTCACTGGAAACGTATCGACTACCAACGAGTCCTGCTCATTGCTGCCTGTGTCATGCGTGTTATTGCACCCGGTGTCGCTAGGTGTCACCCTAGAGTCAACGGGAAGTGATGTTTACATTGTGGATAAAATGTATTCTGTTTGTGTATATGTGTGTGTGTGTGTGTGTGTGTGTGTGTGTGTGTGTGTGTGTGTGTGTGTGTGTGTGTGTGCGTTGCGATACCAAGGGCTGCATATATTATTTTATTGTAATCAGGTGAACTGCAGTTGTTAAATCATTGAATCAATCAATCAGTGAATTAGACATTATCACACTTTATGTTTTTTACATTTGTATAATACACCTATTTTGGAAACTCTGTTTTTCTGTAATTATACAGGCATATGAATCCCTTATAATAATTAGAAAATCTCAGACATATCATGAGATATAATGAGATATAATCATGGCTTGTGCTGCACATATCACCAATTTCTCCAATTACAGTACAGTCTCACACCTGCCTTTTTATATTCAGTGTTTCGCTCTCTCTCTCTCTCTCTTTCTCTCTCTCTCTCTCTCTCTCTCTCTCTCCCTCTCTGTCTCTCTCCCTCTCTCTCTCACTCTCCCTCTCTCTCCTTTAAACACACAAACACATGTGTGTTTAAACAGGTTTAGGTACAGTATACAGTAGTACCTGTAATCCAATCTGCTCTGTGAGAAGCAGCTGTCAGGTATCTTTCCACTGTTGTCTGTCACACGCGGTACAGCTTTCTTTGAGCCATGAGCTATCTGCCAGGAGATCTCCCTTTAGCTGTTGGAGCGTTGTGTTTACCCACAATACACTGCTGGCTGTTTATGCCTAAAGGGGCCGTGTCATAATCTATAAGGCAGCACTGTGATAGCAGGCAGCTCACACTACTGTGAGCAGTGGCTCTCAACAGGTGGATATAGGACCTCCCTGGGGCACACAAGATGCATTTCAGATGACCACAATATAATGTGTTGTTATATTTCACCTAGATATACAGTATATAATAACAACGCACACAGTTATTTTAGTGGTGTTTAAATATGTATAATGCACAGGGTCTGTAACTTGTTTGTAAGTAAAAATAGTTGTCGCCAGCTTGCAATCTCCCTTGAGGATAGAGGAGTACTTGTATTATTGTCAGTTTACATAGAGAACATTTGAGCTGAAGGTAGCGCAGCTCTCAGTTGCCATAGTGTGTTTAAGTAACACACTATGGCAAAAAGATACTTTACAGAAATGTGAGTCAGAGACCTCTTGCTCTGATATGGGGTTTGTGCTTGTGTGTGTGTGTGTGTGTGTGTGTGTGTGTGTGTGTGTGTGTGTGCACGGCTCTGCGTGTACTCCTGTAGAGTTCCTCATTATTGCCTTTTCCAACTGCCTAGGAATGACGTGCAACTTTGACCTGCCTGCTCTTCATACGAGGTCAAGCACAATGATGCCTTTGTGTGTGTGTGTGTGTGTGTGTGTGTGTTGTGTACGGCCGTTACTGACTTGGAAGTTTTCCAAGGTTTGAAAGTATAAACCAGTGGGAATGTCCCTCCTCTTAGTTAAACAGTAAAACCGGAGAGTAAGCACACTTTGCATACTCTCTCTCTCCCTCTCTCCCTCTCTCTCTCTCTCTCTCTCTCTCTCTCTCTCTCTCTCTCTCTCTCTCTCTCTCTCTCTCTCTCTCTCTCTCTCTCATTCTCTGACTCAACAGCCAGCAGGCCATATCTGTGCGGTGAATGTGGCAGACAGTACATGTGGCATCGCAGATTGTGGCCTTACTGTGTCACCCACCTACAGCTGTCTGTCAGTATGTCTGTCTGTCAACGGCACACGCACAATACCACACTACAACAGAATGCCACAAGACACAGAAAACCTCACAACTGCGACAACACAACACACACTCGTCACACCAAACGCTGAGGAACAATTCCCTCCTCCTTCCTGCAGCTCCTCCCTCTTCTCCTTTTATTTGAAGTTGATGTCTTTCAGTAGCTCTCCTCCTTTCTTTCTTCCTTACTTTGTATCCCATAAGAGAGAGAGAGAGAGAGAGAGAGAGAGAGAGAGAGAGAGAGAGAGAGAGAGATGCTAACAGTGGATGATAGTAAGCCTCAGGTGAATGCCAGCAGGGACAGTGAGAGAAGCCTGGGAAACAGAAGCCATCACAGATTGTGTGTAAGAGTGGGACCCAAGCTGCCATATTTCTTCTCCTCCTCCTCCTCATTCTCCTCCTCCTCCTCCCATCTGTCCTATATGTCTCTGTAGGTGCGTTTGGTATGAGGAGGTGCCACCACGCCCTGGGAAACTCCCACAATCCCTTGCCTCGTGGAGTAACGAGGCAGCTGAAACGCTCGCTGTGTCATGGCAACACAGGCAAACTCAGAACTCGGAAAGTGCACACATGTTCTGCACGCGCACGCACACACACTCACGCTGATGGCAAGACAGCTGTGTGCGTGCGTACCACTGCAGGACTCACACACGCACACACACATTCACACACACATGCACACAGCGAGTCAAATTCAGAGCACAGACACACACTTAGGCAAAGCTGCGCTCCGTTACAGTCAGACACTCGGATGCGACAAGCGCTTTTTGGGGGCATTGTCTGGAAGCCATGGCAGACGAGAATAGGACTGACGCAGAGCACATCAGACGAGCGGAGCGGAGAGGAGGATGGAGGAGACTGAACGGAGCAGCATCGCATCAAGTCAACCAGGCGTTTCTGCACCACCCTCTGTCCAAAGGCCATTGGAAACCCAGCGGCTTCGCAGAAATTCACCCGGGGAAGAGGGGCGTGCCGGAGTCTGCGTCCGTGTGGATTGACACGGCAAGGCAAGGAATGCCGCCGTGGGAAAGGATAAAGGGCGCAGTTTTCCCTGGAATGCCTTGTTGGGATGTTTGGGAGCTCCGCCGTCTGCAGAATCCTCCGTGGAGGCAGAGGAACAGGTCCCAGCTGTGGGAGAGAGAACGGAGGGAAGAGAAGTTGGACAGAGAGAGAGAGAGAGAGAGTTGGTGTACCGTATGGGCTGGTTGAGAGTGATGAGAACATTGAAGGCATGTTGTTCTGCAAAGCCTCTTTTCCCAATCCCTTTCCCTAATGCTTTCTTTTCTTTAATACTTCTCTCCCTATTTTGTTTATTTTCCAGATGTGGTGACGTGCACACAAACAACACACATGCATCCATCTGTCCTTCTCCTGTGTGTGTTCCAGGCTGCATCTGGTATCTGCTCTCTCCTCCCGCTGGCAGGTCAGGTCAGCTGTGGCTGGCCCTGTGCCTGTCTCCACCAGGGAGGGAGGGTGCCCTCTGTTACTAGCATCCGCTGCAGGGGCGACCAGGACCGTGGCAGCCATGGAGCTATCAGAGCACAGCTTCCAGACAGGCTCCAGACACACTGACCTAGATTCGCTAGACAGGCAGACTGGGAGAGGGAGAGGGGAACGGGGAGGGGAGGGAGGAGGCAGGAGGGGGGTGGGGGGAGGTGGTTGCACAGAGAGGGTTGAGAGCATGTTTGAGAGGCTGGAAAGCAAGCAAACAGCAGAGCGTATATACAGACAGAAAAACGTTGCAGCATTTATCACATAACGGAGAGAGAAAACAGCAGAGTGGACAGAAACAAAAGGAGAGAGAGTGAGAAAGAGGAAGGAGGACAGATGATAGAAATAGCCATCTAAACTAAATCCTGATTAATTCCTTGCGTTTCTAAAAACACAACTGCATCTTTCATGCTTCATAATCCGTGTGTCGAGCCCCTTTGTATATCCAAGTGTTCCTCTGCCGGTGCCTGGCTGCCTCTGTCTGCACTGTTACAGCAGTGGAGGAGAGGTGATGAACTGGGCCGTATGGGCTGTCACCAATGTGACTGCATCATCTCCACCCACATCTAATGTGCTTGGCTGTGAGACCACTGTTTTGTTGCTGGCATGCCACTCAGAAGCTGCGGCAAAGCTCCAAACTATTAACAATAATGTGTTGTGTATTAGGGGTCTCAAACAAACATTACCCAGCAGACAATTATTGTCTTGATTGTTTATTTTTGTTTTAAGGCTGGCATACAGCCACGATTTGCTTAGAAAACTACAAAGAGGTATGGGGCAATTTTTCTAATAACTTAATTTCTTAATTACAGTACATAATGTAAAGTAACATTTGATTTGATTTGCTGCCGATGTGTTATTCCAATTCTTACAGTATTATAAAGATATGTATATATGTATATAGTAATAAAGTCTGGCTTACAAACGTACAGTTCATGCGGCACAATACACATGTACAGTATAGGCCTACAGCATGGACACATATAGATACTGCAGCTACTACCGACCTCCTTATTTCAAGCACCCTTGTGTATGTACACATGTAGCTTACAGTAATGGATATTTAGAGTGTGCTTTCTCTGTACTCAGTGTGTCCTGTCTTACGGCTCCAGTGTGTGTGTGTGTGTGTGTGTGTGTGTGTGTGTGTGTGTGTGTGTGTGTGTGTGTGTGTGTGTGTGTGTGTGTGTGCATGTGTGCGTGTGCGCGTGCGCATGCCTGCTCTGATCTTTGCTCCCCAGTGAAAGCATTGACACTAACCAGGGATCAATACCTTTCGAGGGCCACAAAGATCAGCCTATGGTTTGTCTGCCTCTCCTGGGAGCCTCTGGCCGCTGCCCAAGTCAGTCTCTAAAGAAACGCACCTCCATCACACTAACAGTGTCTTTATCAGGAGGTTAACATGCAGGCCTCTGGGAGAGGAATGAACGGCTAATTGATGAGCTAAATCCCATAGGGCCAGTGTGTTGTCTCCAGGCTACCGTGGATTAGGGACCGTTTAAAAGAAGCAAAAAATAGAAATAATGTTATTTTTTCTGGAAGTTAGTAAAGCTAATAAAATAAGCATAAAATATGTATCAGTTGTTCCACCCAGTCAGAGCAGCGTGTTTCTGTGGTTTGGGAGATGCTTTTTAATAGTGATGTTTTGTTTTTTGTTGGATTATAAAGAAATAGAGACTGCATTAATGTTCAATCAATGCAAATACATTTTTACAGTCATTCTCACTAAAGATTGCGCATGTAGGAATGATTGACAGGCATACAGGCTATTAATTGTAGAACATACTTCATGTGAAACCTTCATTAAATGCTACACAGCAAAGCAGTCAGAAGGATACGTGCATCCTTCTGCGCCCAAGACAATGTGGGAACATGCTCTTTCATTTCACATGGCTTATCCCTTTCTGGGCGAATAGTCCTGATTTAGTGTTTGAGCAGTCACCCCAGGGCAGAAACGCCTGTCCAGACAGTGATGTGCATTACAGATTAGATGTGATGTGAGATAGATGACTCCAGATGACACCAGATGCAGGGGGAAAGGTAGCTAATGTGGCAGGCCACGGCCAGACCCATACCCCTCCATATGAACCTGGACCGCATGCTGTGTCAGTGCTACGTACCAGCACTTGCCAAGTCAAACCATTTACTCCTTCTCAGCTCCCAAAATAGCACAGTGAAGTTAGAATGAATATGTGTGTGTGCTTTTTTGTATGTCATTGTCGGTCCTCATCTACTGTATGTGTATGTAGGTGTGTGTGTGAGGTTGTGTGTTTTCCATCTGGATTATATTATGCTCACATACACATGCACGCCCGCGAGCATAGTAAATCTCACAATTTCATTTTAACTGCAGGGTGGGTTCCCCTCTCTTTGAAGTCCAGTCATTTCACTGTAGCCCTTTTGTCTTTTGGCCCATCTCGTATGACACAGAAACTAGTAGCTGGCCTTAAACCCCCAGACCCGATCCACTCTGTGCCTCTCGACAAGGCAAACAGCTGACAGCGCTTGAGACGTGCGGTTTGGACCCGCAGATGTGTTTTAATGGAGAGTTTACAGTTTTTGTTTTGTTTTGTTTTTCTGCTCCAGGGGTCATAAGGAATCTGTTAGGATGGGGCGCACCACTGGTTTCAGCATCGTGAATGTCTGCTTAGGAACTCAAGGACTCTTTGGTCGAGGCTTCATTGGAGTTATGGGCCTGCATGTGTTATCGTGTGGCCTGTGTAGCTCCAGGCTACGTGCTATTTCTGTGCATGTAAACATTTAGGGCCAAGAATGCTCAGTCAGAGCATATGGAGAGTGAGTTTCGCTCTGCCTGACCTCCTTCCCAGAAAGCCTTCGTGCTGCAGTACTGTCACCCTAAGCATGTTTGTTTCCTTCACACTTTACTGTACAAGCAGTGACAAATTATAATGCTGAAAGATATGCAAAAAAACACAGTGCTTAACCTATAGTGTACAGTATGTAAACAGAAAACACACACCGGAAATAATATGATTTAGCCAGTCAGTAAGCTACTGCTATCTACTGTCACCTGAACCCCAAAGCTAGCAGATAGCTGTTAGCTGCCCTGATTGCAGGGCCTCAGCTAGTTTGGTTTATTTGTGTATGTACACTGTATACTCTGTGTGTTTAAGCCTGTGTTTAATTAAGGTGTGTGTGTGCGTGTCCGTGCGTGCGTGTGTGTGTGCGTGTGTGTGTAAAGCTCCATGTACAGTGTGTATTTGCTAGTATTGTGCAACATGTATAGGCTACAGCAGTATAACAGAACATGTGAATTCAGCTAGTCCAAGTTAGCACAGATGGACAGGACAATGACAACAAACTGACGCAGATTGGTCTCCAGGGAGAGTGTAAACAGAAGCTTCCAGAAAGAGAAGAAAGGAGAAGAAGGTAGAAGAAAAGAGAAGAAAAGAGAACAGAACAGGGAAATGGCAATGTGTGTACTGTGTGTGTCTCCTGTACGCCCTGTCTACCTGTGTGACTGTGCATGTTCCCTTTTTAAGGGACTGTACAGTATGTTGTGTGTGTGTGTGTGTGTGTGTGTGTGTGTGTTAGTTCCAAACTTCAGAACAGAACATTCTAGATGGTTTGTTTGTAGTGGCTCCTGCCTGAGGCTCCCTGCTGTGTATCAGCAGGGATATCTAACATGTTCCGCTCACTATGTGTGTGTGTGTGTTGGGGGCTGACTGGCTTCTATATCTCCAGTATAAGGGTAATGTGACACACTAGCGAGGCCGAAGTGCCTGAATGCAGTTTTTCAAGGTTCGGTGGTGCGAGACGGTGTCGGGTAACCGCCAGACTACCAGGAGAAGTGACCAGAAAGCTCCAATTTGTTTCACTTCATGCTAATGGCCAAGTAGCCAATTATGGTGCATTGTGTGTGTACAACGCTGCTGGCACTTCTGGTTCTGTGAGTAGAGATAGGAGCACCGTCATTGCCTGGTATTTGTCAACAGTGTGCATGTGTGTGTGCAATGGTGATTCTTCCAGTATACTATGTTCTTTAGATCTATGTAATATATAATGTGCTATACTGTACAGTATAATGTGTAATATCGTAACATTGTGTAAAGCCCTTGTGATGAAATACAGCTTTTTTCAATCGCTTTGCCACTAATTCTAGTGGATAAAGTGCACATAGCATTTTTCACATGTATTTGACATGCTTGGGTGAAAATATCAATTATGTGTGTTGTATTTAGCGCATTATAAACCTGCCCTCACAAATCAGTCAGCATCAGTGACTTTTGCTTTAAATCCAAATGAGCCACTACTCAACCCCGCCCCCTCGCCCACGTAGTGTTCTGAGATAAGTATGCTACGGCTTTGCTTTGCTTTTAACCGTCCTGGAGGGGTGGATTCCTCCTTCTGTGGTCCCTTCACAATGTTTCTTCCATTTTTCCCCCATGGAGTTTTTAATGAAAGTTTTTTCTTGCCCGTGGGGGGATCAGGTTAAGGGTGTGTGTTTTTTTCCATGTGAAATGTAGGCTGTACAGCCCATTGAACTGGTAATGATTAAGGCCTTTATAAATAAACTGTTGAGCTGTTTGCAGCCTCTGACAGCGGTGCATCCATATCTGTTAAAAATGTTTACACCATGTTTTGTAAGGTAATACTGCTCATTCACTCCACCTTGCCTTTCAGACTAAAGTGTAAGGGGGTTGTTTGCTTCATGAGCAGGGACAGCCAGTGTGGTGGGACAGGGACAGAGGTATTATTTCATGAATGAAGGTTAGGTTAGGTTTTACTACAGAAGATTTCGCTAACCTTTTGTGTGATTGTTGTGGCCTAAAATGTCTGATTTCACGGCAGCATTTCTGAAATGCTGTGATGCATGTCGCAATGTTCTTAGGAGTTTTTTTATTGAAATTGCATTGAAATTGCATTTAAAGTTGCAAAACAATTAGCAATTTTTCTTTTCTTTTCAATTATAATTTGTCTATTTATTAAAGATTGAGAGTGTAACACATTGAGTGTTCAATGTATCTTTCCCAAAAAGGCATTGCAAAAAGAAAGGATTACAAAAAAATCTAAGAAAATATTTAATTCTCTTTCTCTGATGGCCAGAGTGTAAATCATTACAGTCATCTAGACGCAAAGATACAAGCGCATGAATTAGAGTCTCTGCCTCTGTCAGAGGAAAAATTGGCCAAATCTGTGTAATGTGGAAAAATGCAATATTAGTAACCTCTTTAATGTGCAAATAGAGAGAGATCACAATCAAATATCACTCCTAAATGTTTTGCTGAGTTACTCAGTTAAGTGTGGCATCCTTAAAAAGGTGTATAACTTCTCTGTCTTATCTCTGTCTTATCCAGGTTCAGGTGCATTTGAATACATTTAATTTCCAGAAGTCATGGCATTGTATGTACAAACAGCACGCGCATTGGCTAAAACGCTATCCTGCCTGATAAAACACAACGACACAGATAACCAAATGGCAGTCTGAGGTCACATTACCATGAGCTACACAGTGTGTCCTTTCGGTTAAGTAAGAGCTAAACCATGAAAATGCCACCCGACTCACGCCAAGATAAGTTTTAAATCATTTAAGGAGCAGGTTATGGTCCATTGTATCAAAGGCTGTGCCAATAGCAATAATACAGATGAGGTATATGCTTCTATATAAGTAATAATTCATGAACAACTTTCATAAGTGCAGTTTCAGTGGAGTGGAGTGCTCTAAATCCTAGACATGAAAGGGAGATTCGAGACCATGCTGTAAGTTTTAAGAATTTCAGGATCAAGGCTAGGTTTTTATGTTAGGGTTTAGTCACAGCTGTTTTAAAAGCTATATACGATACCAAATGAAAGTGGGAATATTCATTATATTAAGTTTAGAAGGCACCCACTCGTCTTGTACTTTTTGTCGCAGATGTCAAATTATTCTGGAATTATGTCTGAACATTCTAAATAATGCGTTGCGTTAGATGTAAATTATATGATAATCACTTTTTCGCGTCACGCTTGGTGTATAAGAGCCTTTACTGTAGAGAATCCATACACAACTCTTAGTGTTGTTACCACTTTATTGTTTATTATTTGTTATTGAATGTTCTTTATTGTATGTTATCACAAATTAGCTTTAGTGCAAATGATCACAAGTCCATTGTTGTGAGTTTGCTATTGAGATGAAAAAATATAGATGGGTAAAAGCATGCCTGGCTTACATTGGTATGATGTAATCAACACATCTAGCTATAAGTAATTATATTAATTAGTTAGACTTACATTAGGTATGTAAATGATCAAGCATTGACAATAGTGAATTTTTATGTGTGTATATGTGTTTTATGTGTGTGGGGCCCCCATGTAAATGTATGCTTAGGGCCTCTTAAAGGCTTGGGCCTCCTCTGGAATGGAGAAAGACAGAGCAACATTCTGATGAAGAGGAATAAAAAATGCATTGAAAAGGGAACACTTTTTATCTAAGCTATGATCAGGTCTAGAGCTATTAGAAGAGTTTATTTTGCGGGCCTGACCACCTGGCCGGGTGTAGACAGCTAATCATATGCGTCTCTAAACATGTCCCTGTGTTCCTGTTGTGGCGTGCAAGTCTGTGTTAACACTGCCTTGCTGTACCAGGATGTTGCTTCAACAGCATTACATTACTGGAGCATGACCATCCCTGCTCCAGGGCCCCAACTGACTCAGTGTATGTGTGCATGTGCGTGTGCACGTGCATGTGTGTGTGGTTCCTTAAGTCTGTTTGCAAACTGCTGAGCACCAGGCAGGGAGAGGTCTCACACTGGATTAGGTTTGAGTTTGCTAAACAAGAGATAAGCAAGATGGCCCTGTGTGTGTGTGTGTGTGTGTGTGTGTGTGTGTGTGTGAGTCTGTGTGTGTGTGTGTGTGTGTGTGTGTGTGTGTGTGTGTGTGTGTGTCTGTGTGTGTGTGTGTGTGTGTGTGTGTGTGTGTCAGCAGTAATAGGGGAAAACACAGATAAGGTTTTTTGAGGCTCTGCAGTTATGGTGTTCTTGACGGTTGGAAACTGTTGATGTTGATGTGTGTGTGTGTGTGTGTGTGTGTGTGTGTGCATGTGTGGGCTTGTGTTTATCTTATCAAGCCTCTATTGTGAAATGAAATGCCATATTTACGGCTATGTTTGGCCTTGACACATCTAAACAGACACAAGTGGCTAACACGAGGCAGAAAGAAATAAAGAAACAAAGAAAGACAGAAACAATGAACAAATACAAATAATAAACAACAAAAGTAGGTAGAGAAATGAAGATGGAAACGTCTCTGTGTCCCCCACCAGCTGGAGGAATGGAATTTCATCTCCACTTTCCTTAGTCCTTCCTCCCTATAGTCTGCCTTAACTCCCCTTAAGCACAGCCCTTCTTCCCCCTAACCCCCCGTAACTCCTTGCTCCCTTGGAGGGGGAGGTGCGTCTGTGAAAAGCGGCCTCCGTTCTCCTGCGTAGCGCTTCTCCCAGCGAAGGGGCGTAAATCACTTATTGTTTATGCAGAATACTGTACTTTGAGGAAGGGCTGCGTTGATGCAGTAAGTCTCTGAAGAGCAGGATGTCTGCTGGGGCTGAAGGGGGAGGAGCAGCTGTCTGTCACACACCAACACACACCCACCTCAACTTCAGCGTGTGTGCATGTGTGAAAGAGAGAGATGTACATCTCTAACAAATCCCTAAAAGCTGTCACTGACATCAAACACATTAGAATCTGCAGACTCTGGGCTGAACATCCAATTACCCAAGTTGATACAATGTTTCCAGATCAGCAGCCATACTTAACTTAATACAGATAACTATTATTATTTATTATGCCAATGAGAGAAGCATTGCTTATTCAGCACCTTATTGCTACTGATCAATTTAAAGAGCACATTCGTTTTGTGTGTAATTTATGTTGGCGATGGTGGTGTGTATGTGTCAGTGTCAGAATGACACGTATGGTGCCGGCAATAATCTATTCTGTGACCCACATTTTCAGCATCGAACAGAAACCACCATTTGATCTCACAGCTCATCGCTGTCACAGCAACGTGTCTTGTGTGCGAGAGAGAGTGCATGATAAAAGAAATGTGACGTCACCATCTTATCTCAGGGAGATGTTTTGAAAGGAACTCTTTATATTAATAAATGCATGAGAGAAAAAAAGTGCAGCTTTGCAAAATAAATGATCTGCTCCTTTAGTGGTCTGTGTGCGCAAGGAGCTCCATATTAGGCATCACATCTCCGAGTAGCTTTTCCATACATTATTCCCAGCTCTGGTGGATAGATCAGTGCCAGTCACTTCAGTTATATCCTCAAGCAACGACGGTCTATTCATGTGCAAAGCAAGCCTTAATAACTATGGCTGCAGATAGGAGACTCCACAAAGTTGGCCAAATTCTTGGAGAAGCGGCTAGTCTTTGATTTTCCAGGGACGTTTGGATCCAAGCGTTAGTTAGATTAGGATGGAAAAAGTTGTATTTTTTTATGTATTATTAAATAGTGGGTGACGTGTGGAGGTTGTATATTTCAGATGTTCAATAAAGAGGAAGGTTGTTTGTCCTTTGGGGAAATCCCCTGTTTTTAATTTGCATCATATCACACAACATACCGTGACGCGTCTCTGTGCTTTATTGCCTTATTGAAATCATCTCCCGACAGAATCCAAGCAGCCATTCACAGCATGTTCCTTCAGATCGGACTTCTAAAATGTTAATACATTCAAAGGGAAATTGCTTTATGTTTATCTATGCTATGGCAAAAGCCTTGACTTTCATCCCATGCTCATGTTATAAGCGCACAAGCACACAAATGGCATTTCAAATGGTAATCCACCATTGTGCATGCCGTTATTAAATATTAAATAACGTGGATTAAATAATGTGGATGCATTGTGAGCAGACAAACTCATCTTTTTGCAATATCAAAATATGATATAGGGCCTGTGGTCATCTTCAAAAGATGCAATCACCCTCTTGTATAAATAAATAATATGTTTCTATAGATTCCACAGATAATCCTGTCAATATTGTCATAGTGTAGAGCATGGGTTGTAAAAATATAGTGCAGTGTGATTTTTTGTTTCTTTGCATAATAAGTGTGGAAGTGGTTCTGCTTTGACAGTAGTCCTGCCAGGATGAGAAAATTTAACAAGCCAAATACCCTCGATTTTTGGATTTTTAGGCCCTTGTGCTGTTGCCTGTTGCTATGCAACCACGTCCTCCAAATTATCTGTTGTGGGCCGGGCCCCTCCCTCTTCTCCCCCTAGAATGAAAGGTGTTTTTTCTTCTTGTTTTGGGGTACGCCAGCTCAGTGTATGTATGATGTGTTGCCCATAACCCACTCCTCCCTTGGAATTAAAATAAACTCAATATTTGAGTTTAACACTTATTTACATTTTTGGACAGATTAGAATCATTCATCTTGCCTTTATTATTATGGGGCCTGTTCCTGTTCCTGGCTTTCACATCTCTCACCCCCCTCTGCTTGTTTCATCAAAAATCAGTCTCCCTGCCACCCCCCATGGCCCTCCTCACACACACACACACCTCTACCCATAGAGGCAGTCTGTAAGGCAGGCCATCTTTATAATTGGGTTATTCTTTTCCACGCCACTCTGATTCACTGAGACTCATGCGCGTGTGCAAAAACACACACACACACACACACACACACACACACACACACACACACACACACACCCTGGAACTGATTTAATATGTGGGGCTGTTGTCATCTGTTGTCATGGCGATTTCTGAGGTAAGAGCATCCGTGCATACATTTTCTCTGTAGGCCTCTGAGGTTTTTGGGGGGCCGTGTCATTATTCCCGCACACGTTTAAATGAGGTGACAACATTGGTCAGATATGATGCCACAGACGGACACAGGCCAGATCGCCGTGCCAGCGGTTCAGGCACAGCAGCAACTGATGTTGTCTTCCATGTTTTCCATCAAGCTGTTTCGTCCGGCCTGGATATGGTCTCCCTAACAAAGCTCTGTCATCAGGCTACGGTAGCATGCTGGAACTACTGTAACGATGTACTGTATGCATGTTCTGTAGCCTGGAGAGCCAAATGCATGTGCAGCCCATCTTCACAAGGTATAGTGACGAGGACATCACACCCCCCTCCCCCTGTTTTCATCTCGGTGAGGTGACCCTCCTCTAATATGTGTTGAAAAGGTCGCAGGCGTGCGCCTGTCCTGTCCAGTGATTCAGAACGACCCTCCGAGGCCTGTGTGCGTGGCTGGGCTTTAGTGTAATACCTCCAGACACCAGGGACACTCTGTGTTTACACCAACATGGAGCGCACACACACACACAATCAAAGGCAGTAGCACGCCTGAGTGGGTGTCAAACCAAACCACTAGGGGACTGGAACCCATTTGAAATCATACTGACACAGAGAGAGTGTACAGTGTGTGTGTGTGTGTGTGTGTGTGTGTGTGTGTGGCGCTATCCTTCACTCTGTGCTTGTGTTAATAAGGGTACAAAGACAAAGTAGGCCAACCTACTGCAGCCACAACATGGGACAAGGTTCATTGAAGTCTTTCCCATTCATATAGCATTTTTTGGCATATGTGGGCAGTACATTACTGTATATTTGAATGTGAACCAATTGTGCAGTTCACAGTAGAATATATCTTCAGGCAGGACCACTATCCTATGTCAAAGTAATGTTTTTTTAACTGAATTATTTGGGGGTGTGGCTCTGTTCTGGGAGCTCCCTACCCTTCCAGGTGCATACATGGAAAGCCACAGGCAGCCCCCCCAGAGTCGGCTCCAAGGGGGCCGACAAAGTTAATGTTTTGCCCCCATCAAATAATTATTTTAAATAACATTATAACGTGTACATAATTGAGACACCAATTTTTTTAAAGGTGAACATGATGATGACATGACAACACTTTAAATCCGATACATTAAATAATATATTGTTATTAAATGCATAATTACCACATTCATTGTTTGATATTAGGCTTGGTTTAATACTGACGTGCATCAACTGGGTATGGCAATTATATAAGCTTTAAAATCAATTATCAATGTAACACCCCTTGTTGTAAAATTACGTCACTTAGCTCTCCAATATACACATATACAAATGTTTCTTTAAAAAAAACACACATTTACTATCAATGGCAAGACAATATAACCTATTGGCTATGTAAATGTATTCTTAAAAATAAAAATACAAATTTGCTAATGTGTTTTTTGGAGCGCTAAGTGATTTTTCTTTAAACTAAAATGGGTCTTACAGGGATTTATATACAGTAAGCTTTAAAATAATGAATATAATTTCAATTGTATCGCCATGGAAATGATGATCTATGCAATAAAAAAATTATATATGCCTGGTAGCTAATTTCATATGCGTAAGAAACGCGGCCGGCGGGTGGAACGCAGAGAAAGCGTGATTTAGAAAAAAAAGAGCTACCCTCGGATCAAGACTGCCTTCCTTATCGTGGGATGGTCTGATTAGTAGAACGAGGTTATTTCACCAGCATATGAGGTAATAAAAGAGTCGGCTTTGGATGAAGTTGTCGAACTTTTAGTCTCATTGTAAATGACATGTGTATACGTACAGTATAGCCTATACGTCTAATTCCAGCTGGAAGTGGCTTCTGCTACTCAAGCCCTGAATTGGCAATAGCCTCTAGGCAAATTTGTCATTATGCACATAGCCTTAACTTGCCGATTAGAATATTCAGTTTATCAGTTATAAAATCAAATGAATCCTTTTATAACTGGGAGATTTGTCTATATTGTTTAGCTTGTTGACTCAAATGTCCTGGGAAAGAACCCCCACACACCCCACTGTCTTCCAATAAAATGTAACTCAATCCTATACCCTTCAGACGTCATGTCACCTTGCCATGGCTTTTGATGAAACTGCTGACGTGAAGGGGTCAAATTCTGAAATGTGCAATAATTCGCAGTGAATTGATAATTAACGTGACACATCACAAAATGACTGAGAGTCGAACACACTCTTCATGGTATGTGGTTACCTGTACATTTTTGCTTTATGTATTTAATCTAACTGGTTGTTTTATTCAATGTGTTAGGTATTGTATTGGCCAATACCTACACCTGCTGGTATAGCTATTGGCTATTACTTAAATAGCATGCCGGCTATACCTTCCTGCAAAATATGTATAGCTGCTCTTATTTTTACTCTCATTTGCTTTGTCAATGTGTGCCCCCTTGAGAAACTCAAATGCCCACCCATTCCACACATCCTGGAGCCAACCCTGCCACAGAATACAGCAAGCCACACAGACAACAGACAACGAGCAACACAGACGCACAGAACAGGCGGTGCAGGGGGAGGAGAGAGCTAACGGGCATCAGGAAGGGGCAGGTAAACCATGCATCTTAAGTATAAACGCACCCTAAGTATTGCCCAATGCGTGTAAAGCAACAATCAACTGGTCTGACAATCCAGCAAGCATGTCTCGTGTCCTGCCTGAACTTCCACTATTTACGCCACAATCCGCTGGTAAGATCAGTTAGTTTATTTTTGAGAAATAGCTAACTAGCACAATTAGCTAATATGTAGTATAGTGCCATGGAGTGGCCATTATAAGAGCTAGCTGGGTGTGTGTCCCACGCACCACATTAGCATGTATAATCTGGCAGATGGGCTGCACGGTCCCTGGACGCTCCCTGTAATGGTGAACCATGTTCCTGCTTATCAGACAGGACGCACAGGACGCTACTCATCTACCTTTGTCTCAATCGCGCGTTCCCTCCCTCGCGCCCTATAGGAATGTCATCCGCTCGCTGCTCAGACGCGGCTCTGGTGCGTGACAGGTTTGTGGAGCTCTGGGGGAAATTAAAGCAGCAGTGCGCTGAGCGAGGTGTGCAGCGTTAATTGTCACTCAAACCTGGATACTATACTGACGCGTCGTGCCAATAACTGTCCCCTCCGGTAAGGAAAAGAAGTGGGTTTTCTTGTGTAACACAGATGGTGTACAGGGAGGAACTCGGTGGGTGTTTTGACGGGTGTAGGGAGGTTGTTACGATGTCTGACCGCACACGACTGCACTCATCAAGGAACATGTAAATGTGTCCGGTGGGTTGAGCAAAATGGTTTTAATTGTAGACTTCAGTGTTTACACCATTGCCAGTTGTTAGTATGTACAATTGTGATGGCTTCATTATACACGTGTGTGTGTGTGGGTGTGTGTGCGCGCGTGTGCGCGTGTGGTGTGTGTATTTGTGTGTGTGTGTGTGTGTGTTACCCATATCTCCTTCCAGATGTTCTAGAAAAGCACAAATTCAACCCACCAACGAATCCCATCCCCACACCTTCTCATTTCCTTGACCTTCTGATCCCTCCTTAGTTTGTTCCCCCTGCCACACACAAACACACACAGTGTAGTCATTAAACACCCAGGCATTGAGTGATTACGGAGAGAAAAACCTGACATGTTTTCCCCAGGCCAGACACAACACAACCTGCTCCCACCCGTTCTCGCTCCAGTCTCTCCATCCGCACAGTTGTGGAGGGCCAGGAGGTGGCGCACTAACGGTGGTAAACAACACTATTTACCACGCGGGCTAGCAACACAACAGCAGCTAGTCAGTGTATATCTCCATGTCGGGGGATAGAGAGTGGATATGTTTTTGACAGGGGAGCTACATTTACATCGCAGTGGGACAGATGGTGTATGTAGCTCCCGGTCCAGACATATGGACGCACGTAAGCACAGCGACTCACTATCAATTTAAACACAACCTGTGCCATGGTTTATTCACACTGTTCCCGTACATGTGTGTGTGCACACACACACGTCTGTCACTCCATTTACGAGTGCCTCAGGGTTTGAGAAATGCGTTTTGGACAGATGATGCCATCATGTCATATTATGGATTGGAATATTAAATGGAGGCCTTCCCGGTACAGCATCTATGCTGCCACAGTGTTAAGAAATGTTATAAGCTTGTGGGAGACAAATCATCCATGGCTCATTCGTGTCTCTGCGTCTGACATAGATCTTAGGCAAAGTGCAATTTTCCTTTGAATCTGCGAGAACAGCTCTGCTCTTATAATTGAAAAGATCTGTTCTCCTCCCTCCCTCCCTCTCTCTCTCTCTCTCTCTCTCTCTCTCTCTCTCTCTCTCCCCTCATGTCTCTTCCTCTTCCATTCTTCTGTGCCCCGCCCCTCTCTCTCTCATGCATAATTGAGGGGAAGTTATGATCTGAGTGTGTGATTGACATGGGCACGATTGCAAAGGAAAACGTGCGTGTGTGCGTTATTGCGTGCTTGCTAGAGGTCTTGAACCGAAATTAAACAAAAAAAATTTTGCCGGACCCAATTTGCATAAATGAAAAACCCATAAATTGATATCCGTTCTGAACGGACCCGAGGACAAACAGACCCGTAGTTCTCGGGTACGGGTCTGTTTGTCCTCGTGTAGTGGATTTTTGGACACATACTCAGCAGATCAAAAAGACCTGCTGACAAGGCTGGATTAGCACCCCCAGGGGCCCCTGTGCACTGAAGATCATGGGCCCCCCTCCACTCCCTTAAGATAGAACTTCACCAAGGCGACTGGGTGTCTTCTAGCGACAGACTAATTACCATTTCTGTCGCCTGCTTGTGCGAAGACGTTCTTTCAGCTACCTTCTGAGTCTGCGCTGAAACCGCAGAAAACAGCAACAAGGAAGTTGCAGGACTATTACTGACAGCTAGTAAAGAGCAAACCACAACACTGACACCAAAATCTAGTAGCCTAGTGCTTGCGTTATCAAATGTAGGCCTTTATATGCCTTCTGTTAATTCTAAACTTAATGAAGAGAAGACGAAGGAGTCATAGGAAACATAAACAGGAGAGCAACAGTTTTGAACTGGATCAAAGAAATCAAAAATGCGTCCTTGCGATCGTAAAATAAAAAGAGTTTTACCCAACTTCTTTGTGTATGTTAGGCTACTAACATTTCACTGCCTGCCAATACATTTGAAGTGGTGCTATACTCACTGGCAAAATAGCCGTAATAGCCGTACCTCAAGCAAGTTGTTCGAGGCTGGCGGCTGCCTTGCCTGCCTGTCTAGTGGAAAGCAAGAGTGCATCTGCATCATCATAGAGTTGACCGCTAGCCTGTGATAACACTGGGCTCCTCAGGTCCCTTGTTACTAGCTTGTTCGTCATCTTCCACACCTTCTTCACCCTGATTCTCCTGAGACGTTTTAAGAAAATGTTTTCCCTTGCGTGGGCCCCAAATGCGCATGGGCCCCTGGGCCTGTGCCCATAAGGCCTATTGGATAATATGGCCATGCCTGCTGAGTACGGAAAGAATAAACAGAACCTTAAAATGACGTCGCAACAAGCAAAGACATGTTGCCATCGATAGTCGAGGAACAGTGCAGAAAAGTTGGCTGAGTAACGCACAGGTTCCCACACTCACACTGCCGTCAAATGATGAAAGGATGCTAATTATGTTCGGTCAGATTTGAGTTATTAATTTAGAGTTACCAACGGTAGCCAAGGCTGGACCTATTCGATGTTTACATTTTTTAATTCCTATTACGGACCATGGTCAGATTCGAAAGCAAGTAAAATTCTAAGCAAGATGCCCGTCGGCACTCGTCGGCACCACTGAATCTGCTGTTTCGTCAAACCAAAACATGCAGGTTTGTTTTTGGTTTCAACATTTTGTAATTGCTTCTTTAAATATATTAAGCTACATATAATAATGTAAACATATGTATTCGTTAATTGGGTCCAGTTGGTAAATCGCATTTACCCGAGAGCATTTATATCAGACCCGACCCAGAACCGAGTCAAACACTCAAAGTTGGACCCTCTCGGGTCGGGTCTCAGAGGACCCGTGAAGACCTCTAGTGCGTGCACACACATAAGCACACAGTCCTACTGTATACCTATCACTATTCCACACCCTCTGAACATACAGTACACAGAGCATCTCCAGCAGGCTGTGCTTGGTGTCTAACAGTGTACTCACTGTATGCGTGCTGCTGCTGCTTATGCAGAGCTGCAGGTTGTCACTTATTGTACGTTCTCGCCGGTCGGCCAACATGGTGGCATGTGGGCAGGCTGGGAAACTGTAAATGATGGCTAGCCTCAGGCCTGGCAGAGGAGCTAGCTAGCACGTCAGCCTAGCGGCTAACTCCCAGCATGGGGACGGGGCACGTCTCATCACGCATATCCACGGCGATGGAAGAGATGTGGCATGTATTTTGCAGTAATGCTTTGGGTATGCACATGTACATCAGAATTACTTCAGCAGCCATGGCACGTTTGTGTCACAACGTGACAGGCAAAGAGATGACAAAGTAAATATCTGTAAACCTATAAAAAGAGCAGGAAATGGCAGGAAAAAAAGAAGGAGAAAAAACTTTGTTTTACCTTTTATGACACGGTATATTTTACCCATAACTCCCAGTCTTAATACCTGTAACAAAATATAAATTGTACTTCCTCTGAAGATATTACATTCATGCATATTATTATTATTAAAATGATCATCTGGTGAGTGCTATGTATTCATCACCCACACACACGCGTGTATTTGACAAGTCACAGAGAGCATGTGGAGGAATATATTAATAAAGAGATTGAGGAATCAAGGAATAAACCAGTGTTGACACAGCGTTCTCCCACAATCCATTTCCCCATTATGAGGAGGACACTGCTGCCAAACCAAACAGCCCCCCCGCCCAACCTCATTGCATTGCAATGGAAGAGGACATTGGCAACAATACCCATTCACCTCCCATCTACCTCGTACCAAGAACGTCTGGGATCTCACATGTTACCCCCCCGCTCTCACGACCCACACACACGCACACACACACACTCACACACACACCACCCATTGACACTCATTTTGCTAGCAATATAAATTGGATGTCATAAACACAGCCTACTTGTTTACAGAACGGTTGATGCAACAAAGAGCACGGCCAACTACCTTGCAGGGAGCCGAGCGTGTATTGGCTGTGCAGATTATGGGCTGACATTTGGAGTCAGAGCCATGAAATGTCAATGAGGTTATGACAGGAATTGTGATGGGCAGATTATGAGTGAACTCTGACCTGGAGATTCTCAAAGGTCACAGATCACTCAACCATCTGCAGAAGAATGCTCTTTACAACCACACAGCCATACAATAATAATAATAATAATAATAATAATAATAATAATAATATTAAGGGCCAATATTGAAATAAAAATCCCTGCCGACATCCACATTTCACTGCAGATGTCTTTCTGTTTTTTTAGACAAGCTGTATTTGTGGTCATTGATTTCTGCTTAAGTTCCATAAAGGCTGGATGTGCCAAAACAGCCAGGGTAGCTTTTAACTACATTAGGTTGAACAGAGTTCAATGTACAGAGCTTGCTTCCCTTAGCGCTATGATGCTGACCAGATTACCTACTGCCATTACGTCAGCCTCTAAAAATCAATGTGCACCATTAGTGCTAATCACTCTTTAATTAGTGATATGCAATGGCTGATGTTGCACATGCTGGTTTTGTATGTGGGTGTACATGTGCATGTGACTACTAATGCCAGAGCTTGTGTGGGACCGAAGGTGACTGTCAATGGACATATATCATGAATACTCATCTGTCATCACTGCATACAGGACTAGACCACTTTCATCAGATTAAAATGTCAAGAGATTTGAAGTAGCACGTGTTTCACCTGCGGTAATCCCTCAACTATATATAGCTATAGAGCAAATTAGCAATGCGTGCAATGCTCTATATAATATCATTGTGTTAAAGGATGTGATTGCGGCTGGATTGCCTTCATAAGATGTATAAATGTGGAAAGCCTCACAGCCAATACAACATTGTGTTCAGGCTTCTGTTATAGCCTCCATGCAAGGCATCAGAAATGCCTTTTATACACTATGTATGATCCTTAGCTCAGGCACACTGTGAAGAGAAGTGCTCGCCTTTGGGCTTATAGTCAGTAGGCTTGATTATTGATTGGCTCTGTCTTCTGTACACATAAGGTGCCATTTTGACCTGAAAGAGCTCTGGTGTAGAAAAGAAAAGAGAGAATCATAGAAAGGGGGAATCCTTCGAGGGAGAAATGTGTCAAGGGGATTTCAGTCTGAGCTGCAATAACAGTATGATGTACTGTAAGATATAAAAAGTACTAAGTTGCTGAAGCCTTGTATACTGTATTTAAATAGATGTTATAATGTACTTCTGTTTTTGAGTTATTGTAAATGTTCAACTTTGAAATAACATTCAGATGAAATGTTATATGAGGGTGTGAAAAAAAAGCACTTCTACTTTAATTTATTATGTGCTTGAAAATACAGTAATGGTCTCTGTGCAACAGACACCATCTTTATGAATTTGCATAATATGTAATTCCACATGAAGAGCTAAATTAGTTTTTTGTTTTTTTCATTATTTTTTATTTATTTTTTACTATAAATAACCAGGCTGTTGCAATATAACAGCAACATTTGTTGTTGATGGATGTGGTATTTAACGCTGGCCTCAGGCACAGGATAAGCCTTTCCCCAAAAACAAATAGTAAATACCTCTGGGGCAGCTGGTATCTAAAGTGACCAGGTACCAGCGCGTTGAGGCTGTGTGTCCCACATACCCCTTTGTATTCACAGCAGTTGTGGAGATTACAGTGACAGAAAAATGCCACTTCAATCAGAACCAGAGGAAAGCAATCCCTGCCTAAAGTATAAGCTTAGCACACTGCTTTAAATGTGGATTAAAACACATTCACATTTTAAGCAAGATGTTTTTCAGCTTAGCACAAAACACAAACAAAAAAAATCCCCAAACTGTCATTTGAACAATAGCCACAGAGCCTCATAAAAGGATACATATATATTTGATTTGCTCAGGCTTTGATATTTAATGTTTTTATTATTGTGACCTTGGTTGCGTTCACTTCCTCTCTGATGGATGTATTTGCTGGTGCTCAAGGTCCCTCTATTTGTCTGCCTCATTCTGTTGTGGAGTGTTTGGTTTTACTGTTAGTCTTTATAGGCATGTCATTTCTGCTCTTTCATATCCATTGTCTTTCTCTTATGTTTGCTCTCTCTATCTATCTATCTATCTATCTATCTATCTATCTATCTGTCTATATATCTGTCTATCTCTTTCACACGCAGACATAAGACACATACTACCACCAACAGCAGCTAGGGCTGAATAGGAGAGACCAATGAACCCTGTTGCCGAGCAGAACTGTTTATTGTGTCAAGGAGAGAGAGAAAGAGAGAGAACGAGAAAAGGAGAGATAGAGAGGGATGGAGAGAGAGAGAAAGACAGAGAGAAAGAAGGATGGAGGTCGGACCACAGTGCAAAACCTATTAGTATGTCTGAGCCTGCATCTCAAAACCGTGTTACTCTGAACTGATGCAACAGGAATGCAATACACTCATCCTCATCCCCCCTCCCTACCCCTCTCTCTTGCCTGCTCTATACCTTTGCTGCTAGGACTTATTTGCCCCTGGCCATGCTCTCTCTCTCTCTCTCTCTCTCTCTCTCTCTCTCTCTCTCTCTTTCCTCACCATATTTCTCCTCATTGTTCCAATTCCCAATTGAAATCCCCTCTTCCTCTCTTTTTCCCTCAATCAAAATCACTGTCTGCCTGCCTTCTAATCTATTCTGAATCTATTATCTCCTTTTGCTTCTATATGAGAATATGTATCTTCTCATTCTATGACGAGTATGGGTCCCATCTTACTTTGGTCAGTTGCCTGTTTGGGAATCTGTCCACTGTGGGAAAACCGTTACATTCACTGTGATTCCCTGGATAGACCTCAGCAATGTGAATTCAGTCGTTAGGTTCTTACTATTAACCTATTGCATTACTGAACGTTAGATTGCTCTCTAATAAGATATAGTATATTACTGATGTTTTCTCTCAATACGGCTTACATTTTCTATTTCTTACAGAATGCTTTCATCCATTGCCTCAGCGACACTTACTGAGGCTTCTCACCCAGACTAGCTTCTTATTTTCTGCTAGACAAGTCAAGACCAACCATCATCTCTAATTTGTTCACATGCACTTATTACACCTTTGGAGACTTCTCAAGCTTTGAATATTTAGCCGTGATTATTAGAAGGGGGTCAATAACATTAAACATCTACTGACCCCTAAAGCACAATACTAATTTTCTATCTGAGTTTTCAGAAGTATTGTTGAATACAATATATATA
>JAODOY010000003.1:2615740-2627073 GCA_025399855.1 Forbesichthys papilliferus | reverse complement strand
GGGGCAGAGCAGCTGAAGGCCCGAGCCCCCATGGTGGAGAGGTGGAATGGGGGGGGGGGGGTGAGAAGTCCTGTAGAGGAGGAGCGAAGAGATCGGGATGGAGTGTATGCCAGGAGAAGGTCAGAGAGGTAGGAGGGAGCCAAGTTGTGAAGGGCCTTGTATGTGAGGAGGAGAGTCTTGTTGAAGTTGTATAGAATTGTACAGAAGCCAATGTGTATGTTTTGAATCAGAATTTGAGTGATATGATCCTGTGTTTGTGAGGATTCTGTCAATGATTCAATCAATGATTACGTCAACGTAATTTAAATTGATGTTTTGTTCACAGCTACGATTTTCAGGGTGTAGGATACAACGCCAGTGGTGAGAGAGGAGTTAATAGTTTCAGTGAGCATGCAAGAGATTAATAGTGTCAGTGAGCATGCGAGAGATGGAGAGAAGGCATGTTTTGATGAGGCTAGTGGGCATGGGATCATGTTGGCAGGTTTGGATTTCATGATGAGTTCAGTAATGGACGTTTCAGTGGATGGAATGAAGTCAGAGAGGCAGGAGGTATAGCTTGAGCCCAATGATGTGTTCATCCAGGATGGGCTCTCAGCAGGGGTGGAGGGTGATTGTTGATAGAGGTGGATGTTCAGACATTATTCATTGAATAATTCCAGAAATGAATTGCACAAGTTACATTATATAAATTATTTTGCCTTATAATACATTCTCTTAGGAACTGTTGAAATGAATCATTAGTGGAAAGTGGAATGACTCTCTTGCTGCTTTCTCTTTGTTGTATGTGCAAGAGAGGAACTCCCACAACTTCCTGATTTCTTCTATTAGGATAGTAAAACAATGAAACTACCCACTGCACAACCATTAATATCAATTTTCTAATCAGAAAGAAGGTATGTTTTTATTAACATAAATCCATTATGTAAAGCATTTAACCTACACCTTGGAGTTTTTAAAAGATTTCTTGAGAAACACATTTTCTGTTCTAATTGTAATATTAGTTTTCTCTGGAAACAGGAAATGTGTTTCCTTAATAAATTCCAAACATCAGCAAATGCTTCCTTACATGAACCACCACGTTACAGTAATAATAGTTGCATTATTCAGTCAGAATCAAAGTAAGAAATCAGTGTTATGTGAATTGGGAGCCTTTAGCAACATGTGGAACACAGTTAGGATATGACAAAAAATGTATTATTATTATCCATGCCAAGAATTTTTAAATTTCTTTCTAAAATGTCTTTACCGGATAGAGAAATACCCTTTTATAAATGTTGTACATACTGTAACTTAACCTCTTTCTCTCAATCCCCTTCCCCCACCAACTCACCCGCCATCTCTATCCACCCAGTTGTATGTTGCGTTAGCCCTCAAGCTTTACTTGTGATGCTCATCCATAGAGAGTACTCTGGGGACAAAGGGGCCTAACACCCAGAAATACAAGGCCTCATTGACGGTTGGCATATAAAGAGATCAATTAAGAGAGGGTGTGTATGATTACATCATGGCAAAGTAGATATATCTGTTGTCTGACATGAAATGGGATGATTCATATTATAACTTGTAATCACGTCTATGATGCAGCTAAACATATAGTAAGAGGACGCATCACATACTCACATACACACAATAATGTACCAGCAGTGCTTAAGGTTGTCAACACAAACCAGAGAAGCCCCTTGTCAAGGCAGGAAAATACCTGTAAATACCTAACAAATATTCAGGTGATTTCCAAGAATTACATAGCAGCTCCCTATCTCCAATGCATATGTGTTTAGCGGTGTGTGTATGTGTGTTTGTGGTTGTCATTCTTCTGTGTTCCTATATGAAGCAGTCCAGAGGGTAACTGTACCATTGCTGGACTGGCCTGTCCAGCTGGCTTGTGATCACGACATCTGCCCTTCTCCTCATCACGACCCAGTGCCCTTGGCCCCGCACAGAGCTGATTTCTCCTGGGTCTCCCAGCGAGAGAGACATGCTGCTGATTCTGTGCCTTACACTCCCTATTCCTGATGTTCCGTGAGAGTGCATCCATTACATGCATATTTCACACACACACAGTAGTACACTTAGTCCCCCTCCTAACACACACACACAGTGCCGCAAACGGACTTGTCTCAAACAGCGGCCCTGCAGTGTGGCCCGCACATGCCGCACGCCATCTTTACCGAAACACAGAGAAAAGAGAAACAAAAATGTCTTCAAATCTAAGAAAGTAATTTGCTGTCCCATCTTCCAAGCAGTTCTTACCTCAGGTTAGCTAAAGAAGCCCATTCATAGGGCAAGATGGCCAAAGGAAACGTGAGGGGCAGCGTGCCAGGCATTCCACAGTTTTATTACAATTTATAAGGATGGCCTGATTGAGCATAATATGTGTGTGTTTGTGTGTGCGAGAAAATGGTGCTTCATCGTTGGGGCTGGTGAAAAGGTTTTAACACAGTTACAGTAAAATATGATATGTTATTGTAGGCTAATTACACCATATACTTTACGGTCTAGTGAATATTATGTATGGCTGGGGAAGCAATACCTGTGACAGACACATGTATGTTAGTTAGGTTAGTTCACATTGATCTAAAAAATATGCACAGGCTACCCTTATAAACACCATGCATTCCAAGAACCTGACAATTAGCTAAATCAGTTAACTATTGGTTACAGAATGGATTGTTTTGAGCCTGCACAATGACGTAGTTGTGTCTTTAGACACGTTGAGAAAACTCAATTAGTCGCAGGTTGTTCCTTAGGGCAATTGGGCAATGCACCATCAAAATGAATTTCAAAATGTACCACAGTGTAATGCTAGCTGTGACTGCCCTGCATTTAAATAACTTAAACCAATCAGCGTCCAATGTTCCAATGAATGAGGAGTAAGTAGCCTCCTGCGCCTTTCAGTATTTCTGAAAATCGCCCCGATCGCTCTCATAGACATTCATGGTATAAACCTTTTTTCCAAAATGCAGGCTCTGCAATGCATTCTCTATGGCTTCCAGGGGTGCTTGCACTAACGTATTTACGTCATGCACAGTGTAGATATCACTGCCTGGCATTGACGTGAGTTGTCTAGGCAATGACATACCCGAGAATGGTTCATCTGCACATTGTTGTGTCTCATCCATTCGGTCAGAGTTACTCGCAAAGTAACTTGTGCGTTCATGCATTTGTGCTTTTCCACAACCACTTTTAAGAATATATAAACAGACGCCAAACATCAATACCTACAGTGTGTATATAATGTTTTGGCCATAGCCTACTGTAAATTTCAGAGAGAGGGAGATTGGGTGAGAGCGTTTTGCTGCACCCAAAACCACATGAATGTACTTTGCATTAGCAAACGTGTTTTGTAGCCTATGCAAGGTGTTTTGATTGACATGCACAACGACCAACTACGTAACTCAATACCCAAGTCGGATGTTAAACTTGCAGTGAGGAAATCTTAACAACAGGAGTCTGTCTGTTTTACAGGTATTGTAAATCTGAGGGAGCACCATGTGGCATTGAAGGGAGAGGTGATTTTGTTTTGATCAACAAGCTTTCTCCAGAATGATTTACTTAGATACCTTTAATTTACTTATTGAATGGGTCACCAAATTGCCCACCCTAAAATTTTTGCCAGGAGCCACCAGTGATTAGTCAGGAAGGGTACAGTAGTAGCCTTTTGCTGTGAGAATCAGTCTGGAAATGATTATTATAATTATGGAATTATTTTGAATGTGTACGAGTAGCAAATAAACTTACCACTCAGCAGCGTCATGATTGCTATATGGGTTTAGGTTTGCAGCAAATAACAACCACAAGGTTCATCCAATCTACTGCAAAGTATATTTTGGAAAGTAGGCCTACCTGCCCTTTACAAAAAGTACGGCTCCCTAGATGGAGTTGTGACATTCATCTGGCATGTCAGGTTAGCATGTTGACATGCGGAAGCGAATTACCTCAGTAAATAAGGATAAAGCCTTTATTGCTAGCTACTGTTAGCAGCATATAAATTCCATAAATGAAGTCCCACTTTCAATAATAAAATACAATGGTTACCTTTATTATTCATTTTAAAAACCACCATTGGTCGTATCTGGAAAGATGGTCCATTTTAATAGAATGTGATGGGTGAAGACAAAATGCAGGGGGTCTTTTGAAGGGCGGAGGAAAGTCGTCTTATTGGCTGTGATTGGACGGAAATTGGCAAACCACGCCCACGGGCGTAAGTCTGGGTCTATCTTGAAGCGTTGTGTTCAACCAGTGAACAGTTTAGTGGGCATTTCTCTGCCAGTGCGACAGGTTGACTCGCGGTGGGAAGCAGACAGAATTTTCTGAAAGAAGAAAAACGCAATTTAATCGTTTCAGCAGTGGATGCATAACTTGACTTGGGTTTGGATTAATTTCAAGAAGCCTTTTTAGTTTTTCTTTTTAATTTGCTTTAGAAAAACATCGAAAACAATGGGATCCCAGTCATCTAAGGGAGACGTAGCCGTCGAGGGCAGCGCTCCTGCCGCCGATGCTGCAGCTGTCAAAACTAATGGACAGGTAAAGTCGAATGGTCGCATGGTCTTTGGCAAGTCATCTTTAACCATCACTGATTAAATTACTATATTTTACATTTGTTTATTAAAAACTGTATTAGCCTATAATTCGGTTACCGTCGTGATGAATTGATCGATTTTGAATGTGAATATGTGTTGCCTCCTTTTGGTAATGATCTTGTTTAGGTTTGGAATTGGACACTTGTTTAAAATATAAAATTATTAGATTTGATCAGATTTGTCTCTAAACAACAAAAACAGTTAAATGTTTCATTCGAACAATCTAGGGTTATTTTAATATTCCTGAATGTGAATGAGGATGGGTTGATCATTTTTGCTAAACCAAAGCCCCCCCGCAATGTGTTTCTCGGTGCCATTGGGAAGGGGGAGGGGGACAAGTGAGCGCAAGTAGGCAAGCTATTCCTCATGTAGCCTACTATTAAATAGTAACCTAGTTGTTGCAATACCACCTATTGTGCATGTGTAAATAGGCTACGAGTGCGCGCGCGCGTGTGTGTGTTTGTGTTTTTCTATTACCTAATTGTTTCGTTCTTTTTCTGTAAGACCGATATTTAAATGAACACATTGACATTGTCTGATGACCATGCTTGGCTGGACATTGCGGCTTCACCTATAATTGTAAACCATAATTGATAAACAATTTATAAAGAAAATAAAAGGTCGTGTTTATTTTTACAAAAGGCTCGCCTAGCTTATGAATTGCAGATTTCAGCTATGTTGATTGTATTCGAGAATAGCGTAATGTGTTTTATTTCTATATTTCATCAATGAACCTCGGTCTTTTCTTTGTTGAGATGATATGTCTGTCTGGCGTCTGATGAACCTCGAGTTGGCTAGTCTAGTCTGTGTTGTGCGACTGCCGCCTGACGATTCTTAGCGGTACTACAAGGCGTCGCCTCTGAGCCCAACAGGAGGCACGGTGGTAATTTTATGCGAAAATAAAGAAATAACTCATACACCTGGGTTTTTGTATTGTGTATTATGTACTGAATGACTGATAGCCAATTGGCTTTTATTTTTCCAGCTTGACCCCTTCAGAAGCTTATGAGACATTTTGTAATTAATATTTCCCACCATTTCCAGGAAAACGGTCATGTGAAGACCAACGGCGACGTTTCTGCTAAGGCTGATGGGGAAACCGCTGCCACCAATGGCTCGGCTGAGGCAGCTAAAGAGCCTGACGCTGGAGCTGGGGGTGACTCCATCGAACCGGCGCCTGCCGCCGACGGCGAGGCAGAGAAGCCCGAAGGCGAGGCTGCCACCAAGGAGACCCCCAAGAAGAAGAAGAAGAAGTTCTCCCTGAAGAAGACCTTCAACTTCAAGCTGAACGTGAAGAAGAGCAAGAAGACCGCTGAGGCCGTGAAGGAGGACCCAGCCGCTACAGACGCCGCTATTGCTGCCGTGGAGGAGAAGCCAGCGGAAAATGGTGCGGCAGCGGAGGAGAAAAAGGAGGAGGTGAAGGAGGAGGTGGTGGCAGTTGCTGAGGCCCCTAAGGCTGAGGAGGTGCCAGCTAAAGAAGAGGCTCCTAAGGAGGAGGCTAAGGAGCCGGCTGCTCCAGCCCCTGAAGCTACGAAACCAACAGAGGAGAGTAGCTCGACCCCCGCTCCCTCTGAAAAGAAAGAGTGATTGTATCTTTAGCTCAGAATGAACTGTGTGAACTGTTTTTCCAGAGAGAGAGAGAGAGAGAGAGAGAAAGAGAGAGAGAAAGAAAAAAGAGAGAGAGAGAAAGAAGAGAGAGAGAGAGAGAGAGAGATAATTTTAAGATATATATATTTATATATGTGTATATGTATACATATGTATGGATATATGTATATGTAAATATATACACATGTATATGAGAGACTCCTTCGACGTGCCACTTTCGTCATGGTAAACAAGATGACAGACTAGATTCACTAGATTCACTTCCCTGGTTTCTGCTCAACATCTGGACCTTGAATTTTGCGTTTTAATAGGCTGTGGGTCGGTCACAACGCAGAAAATGGATTTAACGCGCAGAATGCAAGCCGGCAATGGACAGAGGGGAGGTGGGGGGAATGAAAGCATCTCTGACCTAAACATCGGCTGCTCAAGATGCCTCATTCTGCAGCAACAATGCTAGATAAGAAAATAGGATGCCACCACCACTTGAAATGACTGTTAATAGAAAAAAAAGAAAAAAAAGAAAAAAAAAAGAAATCGGAAATTAAAAGACTTGCCAGCTTTTTACATTCCTATATTTTAACCCAAATTTTAGTATTTTGTGGTGTATTATAGAGAACCATCTTAACTCCAGAGAAGCTATGTATTGTTTGTTTAAAGAAAATAAGAAAAAAAACAGGCAATTTTAATTTTTTTCCAGACTATAAAAAAAAAACAGAAGAAAACACTTAAGCTTGCTATGTTCACTGTTGCAGTTTGAAATGAAGCAGAGTTGTTTATTTGTCGTGTGTGAGCCTGAATCTACTTTGTCTCTGTAAATACATTGCATTGATTTCTGTTCTTTATTTTGCTAATGTTGGCCGATGTTTCTGGTTTTATTGTAAAGGTGATAATGGTAAATAAATGTTGGTTACCTGCCTGTTAAGGTGTTGCTGTGGTTACTTTCACATTTTACAGTTAAGTTATTATAATATAGTTTACTCTGTGATACTAAAATGAACTGTACTGAATCTTAAAGTAATTACAATGCAAACTCCAATATGATGTCTGGACTAATGTTATACACAAGTATGATAGGAAATGAGGCCATTCTTTAAGAAAATCTATGTATCAAGAATGAGCAGGAGTTGTATTTATTTTTGAGGTTTATAAATATATTACGCTACACTGTATTTTATCAGAACTACAATAATAGCATATATTATATTGAGAACGATCAAATAAAATGCATCAATGTTAAATACAATTAAAAAATGTTACATGTCATTAGTGAAATACATAATACTGTATATGTGAATGAAGAATATAAGTAAAAATGGAATGTTTTGAAAGAAGCATGCAGAAAATGAAGGTCTCATCTTTACATAATATAACAAGGCTGATAGGGAAGGTGTTACAAAACACATATGTAGTCATTGTTTCAGTTTCTTCAGTATGTTTTGTCATTACAAAACGTTGCATAATAGGGATTATGGGATTATTTACAGTTAAATTAATTGTCAGCAGGGTCACAGCCATCATATAATGTGCATATAATGTGCTTTGATTTAAACTATCTGGCGAAGTGTATGTTTTCAACCTTAACACATACCATCGCTGGCTTTCACAGTGTGAATTGGTGGGTGACAACAGAGGAAACACAACAGGTGGAATTGTCAGGTTTCCCTTCACTGAACGTGGTACTCACTAGACACGCACATACTGTCATCAGATGGGCCGCTTTGTTCTTCATTGACCAGAGCGACACCATTTTTGTTTCCAGATACTGAACCATATAGCCTAGGCATACATCTAATGGTCCATCAGACCTCTTATATCAGTGACCTTTATGTCACCAGGGTCGGGACTATTATGTGATAGTTATTTGATAGACATTTCGAATAGGTTACTTAGACCTAGACCTAATTTGACACATAGGCTTCAATCTAGTTCAGATGATACAGTAGTTCACACATGCTGATGTGATTAGGTCAGATCAGAGCTATATTTAGACCCAGCCTTCAAACAAGTATTTAGCTTATAGGCTAAACAAGTATCGTAAATATATTAGCCCCCTGCTATGGTCCTTGTTAGTTACATAAAGTAAATGCACTCTAGCAGTCTATTACAAAAACATAATTTTATAGGATTAGGCTAATGTAATGTTCTAGCCCTTTAATGTAGGCTGTTGTAGCCTATTCTCTTCTCCTAAACCCACACTGATTTGCATAACATTTACCGTAGGATGAATGATAGGCCCTTCAAAAGATGATCTATTGACTTTTTGACTTTTTGTCAATCGTTCACTTTGAGATTTGCAGACACATGCAAGAGTAGGTATGTGGTTAAATTATAGCATCTCAAGTCTCAGGCTATTTCCTGACTGACGCATAGCAGCTTGCTTGAGTTGTTAGGAGACTATAAGTTAGAAAATACATTCAGTTCAGTGCGTAATTGTTTATATTATCCTATGAATTGCGTTGATGTATGTGTTTAATAAACTAAATGTCAGATTTGCATAATCAACGAGAGATGTCAATTTCCAAAAGAGGCTTCGCTTACACGCTGTCTGGATTGTTGGCACCACCTACCACACTACCGAGTACTGACAGTGTAGTGCAGCTCATCTGATTGGTCGGTCCAGACTCCTGTGCATCACAGAACCGCCGGTAGTCTAGGAACTGTGTGGGTAATTGGCGTAAAATGGCGCTGTCTCAAGGAACAAAGAAGAAAGTTTGCTATTATTATGATGGTAAATATATGAAAGATGCATTTCGGTTTACCAGTATCTACATAGACAAGTCTCGCCAAGGCGATAATAATCGAAATTGCATTATTTACTTTCAGAAAACGGCAGTGAACGACTAGTCTATCAAGTAAATCAAGTATAGCAAACGAGCTAGCTCGCTCGATAGCTAGCCTGAGTTATTAGTTAGCTAATGTTATCCCTTAGCTTCGCATGAAGCTTTTAATTATCCACTTCGAGTCTCGTGTGTTTAATTAGATTACGCTTGATTATAACGAGAATGTTATATTTCATTATGATTCGTGTTGCTAATGTTGAGTCATTTGGCTTGCTAATTATGGTAACGTTAGCCAAGAACGGTAGCAGTACTGGTACCGGTGTTATGTGCCTACTGGTTCCCATTCGCGTTCATGTGGTGTGCGCGCTTGTGTTTTCTTAACCGCAGCACACCTCCGGCAGCAGATTCGTCTAAATTACACAAATATTAACAATACGTTTTCATTCGTCACCTCATTATTACATTTGCAAATAGGTTTTAAATTATTGAGAACTACATCACAACTCTCTACAACTCCTCGAATTATTAAAAAATATTAGTTTCCAAAAGCTAGTTTGACTGGAGTGGGTCTCGATCACTTGAAATTAAAAAAAGACAAATAACTCCAACTCAACACCTTAACCGATACAGTGCATTTGGCCAATCTAATATTAATCAGTTGTGTCAATAGATGTCGTAACATTTTGTTTTGAATTGCTTTATGACAACTGGTTTCCTTTCTCTACGGTAGATGATACAGTCCAAACGTTCCCAGCAGTGAGAACAGTAGGATTAATATTATATTCAACGACAACATTTATTAATTTCAAAGTCTCCAATATGGTTAGTCTAGTAGTCTAAAGTGAGCAAGATATGTTTTTCCATTTAAAATCAAATCTAATATTTATTTGATATTGTTTGGGTCCATTGTCTTTACATCTAAGTTTTGCAACGCCATGCACTGTATATCCACGATATTGAAATTACTCAGAATATGAAAATCATAACGAAAATAACTATACACTTTCACCACACCCAGTATTGTTTTCC
Source organism: Forbesichthys papilliferus (assembly GCA_025399855.1). Lineage (NCBI taxonomy): Eukaryota > Metazoa > Chordata > Actinopteri > Percopsiformes > Amblyopsidae > Forbesichthys > Forbesichthys papilliferus. The sequence goes on along the minus strand of JAODOY010000003.1, from coordinate 2,617,076 downwards.
ATGTCATAGACATAGGCTACAATTATTCATATCAATCTGAAGAACTCAACACAAATGTGTATTTGGCAATATATTAATGAATGGCTTAGTACAAACGCTATTCTATAACGATCTGAACGTTAACGTTTTGGACCTAACCTAGGGTAGCATATGAAACCAACATCATCACTCAAAACAAAATGTTAGAGGTTGATGACCTATACCTGCTAGGCTATAAACTAACCAAATTATAAGACAACAAATATAGGAGACATAAATATTCATCGATGTCCTATGACGTTGAAAATGTTCTATATTAACACTAATGATCTCACTGCGTGGAGTGTGTGTTATCACCTACCGCACTGAAGCCAGTTGTCATAAGGGAATTCAAAACAAAATGTTACTCTCTATTGACCAAAGTGATTAATATTAGATTGCCCAATTGCACTGCATGGTTACATTGGCCTAGTGGTTAAGGTGTTGAGTTGGAGTCATTTGTCTCTTTATTTTTGTGTGATCAAGACCCACTCCAGACAAACTACTTTTTCGAAACTAATATTTTTAATAATCCTGGGAGTTGTAGAGGGTTGTGGTGTAGTTCTCATTGGTATAAAACCTATTTGCTAATGTATTAATGAGGTGGAGAATGAAAACATATTATTGTTAATATTTGTGTAATTTAGACGAATCTGCTGCCAGATGTGTGATGCGGTTAAGTAAACACAAGCGCACACACCACATGAACGCGATTGGGAACCAGTTATCTTGAGAACCAGTAGGCACATAACACCGGTAACCTCTCCAGTCCAACACATTTCGTCTTCCTCGATTATAGTATTATCTTAACTAACTACATTTACTAACGCCCAGCTAACACAAAAATTCAGTACAGGTTGATAATAAGCCAGGGACCACGATTAATTCTAATCTAAAAAAAGACCAAATATAAAGTGTGTATTTGTTGTTGTTAAAGCAAATATGTGACTTTTCCTCCAACAAGGGGATGTGGGGAACTATTACTATGGCCAGGGCCATCCCATGAAACCACATAGGATCCGCATGACACACAACCTGCTCCTCAACTATGGCCTCTACAGGAAGATGGAAATCTACGTGAGTGATTTTACCTCAATGTAATCCTTGATCAGTACCCAATGAAAATGCTATGCTATTGTAACAACTATTGTCTTCAGTCTATCCTATTGTATAAACTATTATGATATGATATAAATAAGATCTGGACCAGTATAAAGAAATACTAGGTTCACCCAAGGAGAAAAAAAAGATGGCTTCAGTCTATATGTAACAGTTAACAGCCGGCACAATTTATTATCTACAATAGTCTTAATCAAGA
>JAODOY010000003.1:2589609-2602313 GCA_025399855.1 Forbesichthys papilliferus | reverse complement strand
TGTGCTAGTCATGGACTGTCTATAAGAAACACCCTGTTCGAACATAAGGATGCTCATAAGTGTACGTGGTACCAGAGCACCTTAGGTCAAAGGTCGATGATCAATTTTGTGATCGTATCATCTGATCTGAGGCCGCATGTTTTGGACTATCGGGTGAAGAGAGGGGCAGAGCTGGCTACCGACCACTATCTGGTGGTGAGTTGGGTCAAGGGGTGGGTGAAGACTCTGGACAGACCTGGTAAGACCAAAAGGGTAGTTCGGGTGAACTGGGAACATCTGGAGGAGGCTCCTGTCCATGAGATCTTCAGCTCACACCACCGGTGGAGCTTCTCTTGTATCCCTGTGGAGGTTGGGGACATTGAACCTGAATGGGAAATGTTCAAAGCTTCCATTGCTGAAGATGCGGTGAAGAGCTGTGGTATCAAGGTCCTAGGTGCCTCAAGGGGCTGTAACCATCGAACACCGTGGTTGACACCAGTGGTCAGGGAAGCCGTCCGACTGAAGAAGGAGGCCTTTCGGGATATGTTGTCCCGGAAGACTCTGGAGGCGGTTGCAAGGTACCGACGGGCCCAAAGGGCTGCAGCATTTTTCATAGCAGAAGCAAAACAGCGGGTGTGGGAGTTCTTCGGAGAAGCCATGGAGAAAGACTTTCGTTCAGCAGCAAAGTGTTTCTGGAAAACCATCCGCCACCTTAGGAGAGGGAAGCGGGGAACCATCCAAGCTGTGTACAGCTAGGATTGGACACTGTTGACCTCAACTGAGGAGGTAATAGGGAGGTGGAAGGAACATTTTGAGGAACTCCTGAATCAGACTGACACACTGTAATAGAGACAGAGCTGGAGGCTTATGGGGGATCATCTTCAATTTCCCTGGGGGAGGTCACTGAGGTAGTCAAACAACTCCACAGTGGCAAAGCCTCGGGGGTTGACGAGATCTGTTCAGAAATGCTAAAAGCTTTGAATGTTGAGGGAATGTCTTGGATGACACGCATCTTTAACATCACGTGGAAGTCGGGGACAGTGCCAAAGGAGTGGCAGACTGGGGTGGTGGTTCCCCTCTTCAAAAAGGGGGACCAGAGAGCGTGTGCCAATTACAGGGGTATCACACTACTCAGCCTTCCTGGTAAAGTCTACTCCAAGGTGCTGGAGAGGAGGGTTTGGCCGATTGTCGAACCTCAGATTGAGAAACAACAATGCGGATTCCGTCCTGGTCGTGGAACAACGGACCAGCTCTTTACTCTCACAAGGATCCTGGAGGAGGCCTGGGAGTATGCCCTTCCGGTCTACACGTGCTTTGTAGATCCAGAGAAGGCTAGATACTGTGGGAGGTGCTGCGGGAGTATGGGGTGAGGGGGTCCCTTTTCAGGGCAATCCAATCCCTATGTCCAAAGCGAGAGCTGTGTACGGATTCTCGGCAGTAAATCAGACTCGTTTCAGATGGGGGATGGTCTCCAGGGCTGCGCTTTGTCACCAATCTTGTTTGTGATATTCATGGCCAGGATATCGAGGCGTAGTCGTGGTGGAGAGGGGTTGTGGTTTGGTAGCCTAAGGATCTCATCACTGCTTTTTGCAGATGTAGTCCTGATGGCATCATCGGTCCGTGACCGCCAACACTCACTGGATCGGTTCGCAGCCAAGTGTGAAGCGACTGGGATGAGGATTAGCACCGCTAAATCTGAGGCCATGGTTCTCAGCCGGAAATCGATACAGTGCCTACTTCAGGTGGGGAATGAGTCCTTACCCCAAGTGAAGGAGTTCAAGTACCTTGGGGTCTTGTTCGCGAGTGAGGGGACTATGGAGCGATAGATTGGCCAGGGAATCGGAGCAGCCGGAGCGGTATTGCAATTGCTTTACCGCACCGTGGTGACGAAAAGAGAGGTGGGAGGTGTTCCAGGCAAATCCAGCTGGGAGGAGACCTCGGGGACGACCCAGGACTAGGGGGAGAGATTATATCTCCACTAGGGGTGCACAATATATCGATTCAGTTATCGCAATATCACGTTGCGCAATATCATATCGAAAATGTTGCAATATTCAGTTTATTTTGTGGAGAGATGCGTCCATTGGCTGTTTGGCTTAGTTGTGTTTGATTTAGACAGAAAAGTAAGATGTGTGGCTGAGGAAGCTCATGACATGATAGAGATCGAGAATAAATATCAGTGGCCAAATAGATAAATAAATAACTTGTTCTATGAGTACAATATGAATGTCAGTTGAAAATGTGTTCTTTTCATATGTTATGAATATATTTTAATGCCTTTTCCCATAACCTCTGTGATTTAAAAATATCAAAATTATTATCTATATTGAAATTTTCATGATCAATATCGCAATATCACATTTGATCAATATCGTGCACCCCTAATCTCCACACTAGCCTGGGAACGCCTCAGGATCCCCCAGTCAGAGCTTTCCAATGTGGCTTGGGAAAGGGAGGTTTGGGGTCCCCTGCTGGAGCTGCTGTGCTCGCGACCCTGGTGCGGATAAGCGGATGAAGATGGATGGATAGAAATATTTATTTTGAGTGAATCTCTTAGTTACACCAACATATATCGTAGAAAGTAATCTCTGCCGACACAAAATAGTATTATAAAAGACAGATTTTCGCTGCATTAACAACAAGGAAATTCCATAGGGAAACCCACGTCTTGGCTCCCCATAAAACACTAACAGATTGTAAAAACTTAGAAATAAGCATATACAAATATTTATTTCCAGCAAATATCTTAGTTACAAATACATGTATCATAGGGAACAATCTGCAGACACAAAATTGTATTTATAAAAGACTGCTTTCCGCTGCTCGACAACAAGGAAACCCCGGCTCGAGATTGAACACTAATAGAGTGTATCTGTAAACGTTTTGAAATAAGTATATACAAATATTTATTTCCATCGAAACTCTTAGTTGCACCAACATTTAGCCTATCATAGGTAACAATCGGTGCAGACGCAAAATAGTTTTTATAAAAGACCGCTTTTCGCTGCCAGAATGAGGAAATGCCATAGGGAAATCCCTTGTTCTTGATTAATAATGCTCAAGCAAGACATAAAAACGTCTCTTTCCAGCTAATTTAATAATAATACCATGATTGTCAAAGGGAGACAGTCTGTGCACATAGGATATGGCGTTGTTATAAACATTCCTAATTCTAAAGCACTACTCTCTCTGGCATATTTACACCCTCTTCGTAACTGACGCCTTAGCCTTGACGCAGAAGCATAAATGGGCCTTTAGGGTTCAGATGGTGAAACTGTAAAATTAATGTAATAATGTGTTATCTTGTTTAATATACTAATTAATTATTAATTCCGGTCGATACGGTATAATTCCGATATTGATATGAACAATGAAAGCCTCAGAATATTTGCACCCACAACAGAGTACTTCTGAAAAAAGCATTTGTCAAGTCTATGAAACCTCCTATGAAACTATAATATTTTAGAAATTAAAAACATACAAATGAATGTTCACCTTTTAGCAAGTGTCAGTAACATTCTGGTGTGCGTGTGACTAAGCACTGTGGTCCCATTATTTAGACTTCCACAGAAGACATTACTTATAGACCGTGTAAAATGATTTGGCACCTAAAAACAGCCCATACTGCTTTGCACTGGCTGTAGTGCAAGTCGTATTTTCTATTTTGTTCACCTTGAATACAGCTGGCAGGGCTACACTGATTTTATTCCCAAAGAGCACACATGCTCCTAAATTAAAACATTTAGGAGCGCAGACAAAAAAATTAACAGTACAGCCAAAAAGATGGGAGCAATGTTTGCATAATGTTTAATGTTTGTTTTTAGTCGCATTTGTGAGTGAAATGGTCGCACTGTAAGAGCCCTGCGAGCTGACTGCTGCACTGGTCATTCAGTGACATATATATAGCTTATGAAAATACCGGAAATTAGTTTAAACCGTTATCGAAAAAGTGTATATTGCGATAGATATCGTTATTGAATTATTGTCCAGCCCTTATTATGGCTGGCCCCAAATATAAAATATTATTTAGATATTCATTTGTTGGATATGTATTCGATCTAAATATTGGGATTCGATTATTCGTTTTTTCTCATTATGTATGCATGTTTTCCCATTAATCCCCATTCTCAATCTCCATTTAAACCCACATGTTGAAATGTAATTGCCTGCCCCTGTGTCATCAACACAATTGATTGCAATTGGCTGTTTGTAAGAAGAGAGCAAGGCTATTTATTATGCATATCAAATAGCATTCATATGCTATTTGACAGCTCTGGCTGGCTCAATTGACGTGTCAATCAAAGTGGCCATTTTACATGTGTGCTCACTGAAGCTAGGAATCTAATATTACTTCTGTTATACTTCTTAATTATAGAAGAGTGTTTTCATGGTGTTTTTGAGAAAGAATATTCGAATACTCGTACGGAAATACCATAAAGTATTTTAAACCTGTACAATGGTATTCGGGACACCCTTAATTATAATTGCTGATTAATATGCAAGGGAATGTTAATCACCAGAACTGCAAATGGATGGAAAATACAACAAAAACCTTAATTATAAATAATGAACAATAGGTCAGAAATGTACAATGCATATAGCATCTAGTTTAAAGACTACACTGAAATGCAAGTGGTAGATAGCATTATGTGGCTAATAACTAACTTCCAACCAAGTAAAATGTGTAATAAATAAAAAAGGGGGAGAAAAATAAAACAAGTGTACCTTTATTGTCTCACATCAAGTTGCTTTATGGTCACTGCATGTACCTAAGAAAAGGACATATTCTAAATCAATATCAAGTCTTAAAACACCAGAGGAAACAGCATGCAATAGTCTACGGGTGTATGTAGGTATGGACATGCACACCAGTTTTCTGATCGCATAGCACTGTATATGTGGAACCTTTTAAAATTACCACATTTGGCAAACCTTTACACAGATATCACAAAGGAAATGTAAGAGCAGCTCAACTGTACAGAAGATATTGACAGATTTGGCTTGGTTCATTTTTATCAATTAATCACATTCTATGTTTTGTAAGTACACAGAAATAAGTTATTTGTATTACATAAAAATTTACTTTTAGTTTGTTTGTTTTTTTTTACTTTTGAAACGATTCTTTATCTTTGTTTATGTCTTTTTTGTGTTGTTTTTTTTTTGCCAGGACTATAGTATTGTTTTATGAAACTGCACGCATTTACCAGCAACTTTATAAACACACGATCAACTTAAAACATTTAAGGTTAGGTTACCTTTACAGTGGAGTGGTTCTACATTATAAGCAGTCCTCTCCATTACTCTAAAGTAGCCACCACCACTCAGTGGCCACCTAGACCTCATTACATTTTCAGTTGCTATCAAAGAAACTCATTTACGATTATGGTATCCACAGGTAAGAGGGTTGAAAAAGTCTTATACATACCCAGGCATTCAATGCTTTAGAACTCTATACACATTAGGAAGCTATCCGTGGTTATTTTAGAGGTCTTACCTCAGGGTCCTTTTTAAAAAGTATAGAAAGAGAGAAAAAGCATAAGTTGTGCTCTTTTGATAATCAGTCAAGACATCATTTAGTAGGATTAAAGTCTGCAGACGGCAATACATTCATTTAGATTTAATGTGTTTTTGGAATGAGAAACAAATTAAAACATCTACATTTGATTTGTAAAAGTTGTTTAAAAAGGCCATTTCAAATTTTACTAGGACAGGAAACAAATAAACCAAGTTAACTTTCATAAAAAACAAACTAAGCTTTATTGACAAACTGCTGCAAAACATATTTTGGACAGATTTAGTTACCTATTTAGGCAAGCTTACACATGTAGCATAATGCATTTTATGGAGAGGGTACAAAGACTAGTTTCAGAATAAGTACAGTTCGAATGTTTTATAATATATACAGTAATTTGGATTTAGCTGCAGGATCCCTTCTCTATAGAAAGAGAAGACCCATGTGGAGATTTTTGTCCAAATCCTTTATTACATTGTGCATGCAGTTTATAGAGATTCAGATCAATGAAGACCTGAACTTGGGCTAGCATAACAGGAGGCCATCTCTTGGCCAGGATATCATAAATTAAAATTAATTTTTAAAACACTTAAAACAAATTAAGGATGTGAGGACAGTCCATCTCAACAGTGTCTATTAGGGCTATATTTCAAAACTCTACGAAAAATGACCAATATCGTAGCCTAAAACTACAAGCACATTTTTTTAAAGCTATTTAATAACAAATAGGAAGCATAAAAAAATATGAATTGATTGAATTTCATTAACATTATTTATTTTCCCTTCACTTGATTTAAGATTTTTGTTGTTGTTTCTACATTACATAATTAGTAGATAAATCTCTTATTTTATGATATTAAAACAGAATTTTGAAATGTAGCCTAAATGGGAATCTGCAACTGACTCTTTACAGATTTGTTTTCTTTTAATAAACAAAATAATTTCCTTTTACACTAACAAGTCGTACGGAGCTAATAACCACTAAAAATGGCTAATCTCAATGAGTAAGGAAAAAGTATCAACAATGCAAAAAGCCAATGGGCAATGTGGTCAGTGAAAACCCAAACAAAACCAGTGAAATAAACAAAAACTCAAATGTAAATGAGGGGACAAAAAAAAACCCTGCCATCGTGGTTGGGGTGTGTGGGAAAGGGAGGTACTGCAGTGGTCGAGTGGGGTTACGGGTTAGAGTTTAAGACAGGTGTAACCAGTTCAGATAATATTCCTCATTTTCCCCCCAAAAAAAGTCCAGTGTAGGAAAATAGACCAAACTAAAAACAAAACAATTACTTGTGTCGAGCTGCTTAAAGCAAGAGCTGCCTCGGTAGTCGGGCTGTAGTCACGGTAACACGTAAGGACGGACTGGTCCATTTCAGTACTGCCTGTAGGGGTGTTCCCTGTATACGGTCTTGGCAGGTCTCGATGGAGGGGGGGCTTTTCCCGGGGTCTGTCTCTGGGTGCCGTTCCAGTCGTCCTGATCTGAAGACACACCACACACACACACACACACATACACACACAGATAATCTGTGTTAACTAATGGGCTGGCCATAAATAGTATTATTTAAGCAGTAACACACAAGAGGGAGTGCATTAAGACTGAACATCAGCACGGCTGTGATTCAGTCGTGGGTACGAGGCCATAGGCCTTAGTGTATAAAAATTATTGCTCTTATACAAAAGTTCGACAAGCACATTTTATTAGTTAATAACAGTAATAAGCGCCAACATTAAATTATTTGTTTATTTAATTATATATTTGGCTCCGCCAACACAAATAATCGTGCAACCATAGTTCTAAACTTCAGTCTCTCTGGTTCTGTGTCGGCAACTACGTGGCTGGACTGTTACCAAGCAACACAAACATTATGCTAGCTTGTTACATACGTTTTCACGTTACCGCAGGTCAGCTACTTCGTATCCAATACATCCATGTTTGTATCATGTAGTCTACATATGCCGATGTTTGCATTTATCATGCAGCAAGTGAAGTTAAATTGGTTGAGTCTGTAGGGCTGTCGCGGTGAAATAATTTTCCATGCGGTGATTGAGGTTGATTCATAGGCGTGGTATGTGTGCAGTATTATCGGCATATATTTATTTTTGTTTTGCGTGGTCAAGTGCGTGGCAGAGAGCTACCAAAATAGTGTGGTTCTGGGGCATTAATACAATGTCTCTGCAAAGTGAACTCAGTCTGTAATGATGTGCAACGGCATATCGACTACCAGTTTAGTGCACAGGTGTTCTGACTAGGTATGCAATCAGGTTCGGCATATGTTTGATCAAAATGTCAGCGGGAAAATATGACATGAGCATGTAATAGCGCAAGATCAAAAGCCTATGATGCGCCAAGCTACCGTACATACCTTGGCTTAGCATAGTTATAGACAGAAAAAGTCACAAGTTGTTGAGCTGTTTTCGGTTTAACAAACCAAACTTTTAGGGTACAACTATTCCGTTTTATGTCCCATAACAAATAGACATGTCCCAAAAGAATTACTCAAAGTGAGTTTGCTGCCAATACTTCCATGGTGCGCTGCATCATGCATGCTGCCCAGACAGAATGGATTATGACAAAACTGTAGTACAGTGAATTAAAGCATGACGTAGTCATAAATACTTACATCCCAAAAGCTACAACTGGCTACAACAGGGCTGGGGGGAATGTCTTCTTCAATAGCACACGTGCCCTAGATGAAACCTCATATTCGATGGGCTAGCCTCATGAAAAAAATAAAAAGTAACCATTGCGGTAATGGCAGTTGCTTGCCATCCCCCACGGTTGGTTTAGCAACACTGTGGTATTGCAATATTGCGATTATTGCAACAGCCCTACTTTTATTAAAAGTTATTAGAAGAACATATATATATACTATACTGGAGTGGATACATGCATAGTTAAACGTCCCAGTGCATTAGACTCAAATGACACTCATGACACTTTGGACCATCTGTTGTATAATGGTAAATAAATAACTCACCATAAGACTCGTAGGACTCTGTTGTCTCTCTGTGCTCGTAGTCGTAGTATTCTGGCTCTCTGCATTAAAAAAGGAGAGATCATGGAGAAAAGTAAAGTACCTATTAACAGTACCTGCCAGGGACCTATACAAAAAAAAAAGTTAATGCTAATTAGCTCCTGTGAACAAGGTAGTTTGTCAACCGTGAGCATCCCGGTACCTCTTGGCTTTGCTAAGAAGGGCAGCCGAGTGGGGATCGGCACAGCACTGCTCAGACGAGAGGCCGGTGCTTGTTCACAGCATTCAAATCTATGGCTGTCAAGTAGGGGTGTAACGGTACACTGAAGTCACGGTTTGGTTCAAACCGCGGTACAGAAGTCACGGTTCGGTACATTTTCAATTGAGTGGTGACTGGTTTTTATACAAATACCCTAGCTTATATCCTATATAACCAACATTTTTTTTAAATGTGACATGCCATGGAAAAATACAGTATATTGTAGGAGCAGAAATAAACTACAAATACGTTTTATTAGACCAGCCACACTCCCTTTGATAATAATTTCATTGATTGTGTGGAGGAGGGTATATGCACTTTCACCCCCACACGTTACAGTAATGTAATATTTACAATGAGCTGGTTCCTTACTAATATTGCCGGTAGTGAGGGACAGGTAAAAATGTGTTGATAATCTGTGTTTGTTTGCATGCGTGGCAGTCCAAATGTGGAGAAAAAAAATATCTGAAATTATTCTCTTAGTTCCGCGTGCATTGTGCAATGCTCTTTAATGTAATTTAACAATGCCGGCACATCGTACTTTTTTTTCTCAAGCATGACAGGTGGGTCTAATTTGAGCTAAGGCTTGCATCTTAAAGGCTCTGTGTGAAACTCTTGGGTCTGAATTTTGGTTCCACATTATGCTCAACTTCGCACCATACGTTCAACATGCATGCACCGAACCGCAACGTCTGTACCGAAGCGGTTCAATACCAATACACATACTTGTACACCCCTACTCTAAAGCGATTAATTCAATGTATCTAATTAATTACAAGATTTGTAATTTGACATGGACAGCTGACAAAAATAGTATTGTCCAAATGAAGAATGTCTGTGCCAGATGCATTCTTACCTACGCTGTGTGAATTCTCTGCAGCAACAGTACGGTCAGCCATGCGCAAAGTTAACAGCAGCCAGTAATCACCTCCCGTTCACTTCCATAATATGCGAGTGAAGGCGGGAATGAAACCTTATTATATAAAAACGCATCTTCCCTTCGTCTAGAGTTCGACCCAGAAACTGTCGAAATTGCAGCCTCAACCAACAGCAAGGACGCGTGTGTGGTTGACCCCACAGGGCTGCAATTGGATGTAGTTTTCTTAGCGAGGCAGGGAAACAATTGAGGAGACATTGGTTATTTCAGTCTAACCATAGAAATATATCCACCAAAATGGTTTTATAGTGTTCCTAATGGTAACTGCAAACTGTCACCTACACATTTTCCCTGCTATTGTAAAACCGCGTGTGTTGACCAACCATTGGCGGCGCCAGCAGAATTGTATTGGGGGTGCTTGACTAAATACTTGGGGTGCTATGGAACTGTTGTAGTATACTGTGCACCGCATGCATGGCCAAACGCGTGACTATACTATCAATACACGCTGAGCAATAGCCAACTACAGCACAAAGTTCGGTGGTATCAGACTTGGCTCAAAACAACGCACACACTGCGAACATACACACTCAATGCGCTCACACAAACACACACTGCTGTTGGTCTAAAAACATTGTATCATACTAACGATCCAGATTATGAAAAATAAATATTTACAAAAGTGAGATTAACACAAACCATAACGTTGACAGCAATTTCTATAGACAGCCTACCAAAAACATAACAGGCTGCAGAAGGACTATATTTGTTATGTTACAAATGCTGTTGTACAGCAAATAGAACAAAGAACAGATTACAGATTACCGAATATAAATAAAGAATGGTTAAGCATGTGGAAAAAAGCATGCTATGGTAATAGGCTATATAGCACTATGTCTGCCTTATGCCTAATACAGCATCCTTATCACTCACAGTAGACATCTTCATTGAAGAACAATGCGCTTGTTATTATGATTGTTGGCAAAAGCATTGATGATTTCATCGGTGTCCAGATATTTTGTCCTCCTATTGTTTATTGCCAACAATGCCAGACGTGGCCTTTTTAAAACCAAAAAACTATACATTTCGTAACTTTCACTCTCAATCAGTTTTCACACTCAATCAGATTTGCCGCGTTACGTATAGGCTACTAGCCACACAACTTTAAGCGCAATCATTGGACTGCGTGGGGTGCTAAGCGAACATAACGTAATATGTAAATATTAAGATACATATAAAATAAAAAAATAGTTAATTGAGCGACTGATTAGCATTACATTCAAATAATTAATCTGAATAAAATAGATTAATTATCATTCGTTTTTAATGTATAGTTAAAATATTTATTGGGGGTGCTATGGCCATTCTTGGGGGTGCTCCAAGCAACATAGAAGATATGCATTTCACATAGGAAGGTGTCAGACCATCGCCTCCCCAGTTTTTCCATTCACCACAGCCAAATTTGTGTTAGTTTAATTACTTTAAAGTTACTAACGGGGCGGGACATATTTTTGTTGCGTTTTTTCTTCTAGATTTAATTAATTGAAATGACCACGTTTTTTTGACAACCCAAAAATAAACCAGCATAGCCAGAAATGTGCTGGTATGTAAGGCTTCATGAAAATAGGTGGACAATTACAATTGATCTAACAGGCCTATAATAAGTTTAAAAAGAAAATACCAAACTAATACCAAACATTTATTTTAGCCGCGTAGCCACCGGTGGGGGTGTGGGTGGGTGGCAGCCACCCAATTTGACCCACCGCCACTCACCCACACCCACCCGTGGCTACGCGTCTGAAATAAATGCATTTCCGTCACATGAATCCCATTATCCCATATAGCAAGTAGGCTGTCCCCTTGGGCAGGCAGGCGAATTGCAGAGAAGCGACTCACGTCTGTGGCTGACTGTAGTAGCTGTCGTAGGATGTGTCTGTATAGCTGTCATCATACACCTGGGAGAGAGGGAGGGCGGGGAGAGGAAAAGAGACATAGACGAGACAGAGGGACAAAGTGTGAGAGAGACTTGAGATTGAACTATGAATGCCAACCCTACCTACAATGACATGCTGCACTACCGATAAAGTAAACGCACTCCTCGCATCACTACTTGTGTTGCTCAAAGGGTGCGCTGCAACACGAGTACAGCAGGCCCCAGAGAGCCTCATCCACACACAGCCAGGCCACGTCGAGTGGGAGAGGATATGAATACAATGTACTGTATTGTATCGTGAGCTCTTCAAACAACCGATGATACCCCATATTTATGTTTCATGTAGATAAATATGGGTTCAGAAAACTTGGGAAGGACAGGACGCATTTTTGTTGCATTAAGGGAATGTATTAATCAAATGCATCACATTCTTGATGCTCTCACAATGTATTCTGTAAAAGATAAACACATGCACAATTAATAAAACCTGATTGCGTTTATTCACTGGGATAAGTATTCTACTCTTCAAAGCGTAATGCAAGTAATACTAAATGCAATGTGGACAAATTAACGATGTTGCTGGGACAATTGCGGATTACTAGAAAATTTGTGTTAATAATATTACATTAGACAATAGCTGTAAGTCAGACTCATTTCAGGTGGGGGTTGGTCTCCGCCAGAGCTGCGCTTTGTCACCAATGCTGTTTGAGATATTCATGGTCAGGATATCGAGGCATAGTCGTGGTGGTGAGGGGTTGCGGTTCGGTAGCCTGGGGATCTCATCGATGATTTTTCGATGATGTGGTCCTGATAGCATCATCGGTCCGTGACCTCCAGCACTCACTGGATCGATACGCAGCCGAGTGTGAAGTGGCTGGAATGATGATTAGCACCGCTAAATCTGAGGCCATGGTTCTCAGCCGGAAACCGATACAGTACCTACTCCAGGTGGGGAATGAGCCCTTACCCCAAGTGAAGGAGTTTAAGTTCCTCTGGGTCTTGTTCGCGAGTGAGGGGACTATGGAGCGAGAGATTGGCCAGAGAATCAGAGCAGTGGGAACGATATTGCAATCGCTTTACAGCACCGTGGTGACAAATAGAGAGCTGAGCCGGAAGGCAAAGCTCTCGATCTACCGGGCAATTTTTGTTCCTACCCTCACCTATGG
>JAODOY010000003.1:2560164-2589509 GCA_025399855.1 Forbesichthys papilliferus | reverse complement strand
TGGGGTCCCTTGCTGAAGCTGCTGCCCCCGCGACCCGACTCCGGATAAGCGGAAGAAGATGGATGGATGGATGGATGATTGGATGAACCATCTGGTCGTTTTCACTGTCGGCACCATGGTCGGCACTCCTAAACCACGCCCATATAGCTATAAATACGACACTGATTGGAAAACCATGCCAATATAGCTATAAACTATATTTATATATTAAAATAAAGTTGATTGGAAAGTTCAGTTGCTACACGGACACATTCAAAATTATTCCAAGGCTTTCCAGACTGATTCTGACGACAAAATTAAACTGAAGCTGAAGGCTGACTGATATCACCCATGTTTGCCAAATGGGACTCGTTTCACACCATGATTTGAGTGTCCAGTCCTAATACAGGTCCCTTTAACACAATTGACCACACAACTGCTATTCTTTTAATACTATACACATTCATGGATGACATTCGTCTTTGTGTGAGCACAAACCAAGCGTCAGTGCGTCATTCTGAGCCTATGTGGAATGTGCTCAACCCTAACCTGCGTTCTCAGGATTTTTCAGCTCAAAGATTCTCCCCTTATGTTTATGCGTGCGATTTGTATATCTGCTTTAATAACTATGTATATGAACAGTGATCAGGCTGAAGGTTTATTGGGTAATGTATAGAAGGTTTCGTCTCATGCATGTGCTGTTATGGCCTTACATCAGGGATTTACGATGACTTTGCTCTGAGCTCTCCCTTCCGAGCCCTGATGACCTCAGCTCCTGGTTTATGTCAAGTGTAAAGAGTGAAGACCACATCCAGCTCAGCAGAAGCACAATTCTCCACAGTCCTCCACTAATGGTTTCCATTAGTCCCAGGCACTTAGTGCAGGCTTACCTGCTGTAGGCCCCCTACCTGTCCCTCTCTCTACTCTGGAGGAACAAAGGCCCTGTGCTCCCCATTACACGCTATGCTTGAGATTGAGCACAGATGTTGAGCCTCTTGCCCTCAGCCCCGACCGTTCTTTTACAGGCACATAAATTCACCGCAGTCAGCTCCTTTTGATGTCGGTAGCAAGATGTACAGTATACCGTACATCACAGAGCGGACAGTATGCGCCTTTGAAGTGTAGCTACGGTCATCGCATATTTCTTTCTTTTGTTCTGTTATCTGCCATCTAATCACCATGACTCAAATGGGGGGTTCTGAGCTAAAATAATCCCATGTTGAATTTGTTTAAATGTGTGACAGGTAATCATGAGAACAGTATAATATTTGTAATCATTTCATTGAAGGTGTACAAACATTGACATTGTTTAATTGCATGGGATGAGGAGAGAATTGTTAATATTTTAAAGCCTCTGGTGTTACGCTAAGAAACAATATTCTTTGTGTTGTTTATAGAAAATTACTTAATGACCTGTAGGGTGGTCTTAACTTTATGGTTAAGGTATAGTACCACATACAGAGCTAGTCCCCCACAAAACAAAAACCTTGTGGGTCAGGTGGTACAGTCAAGAGGCTCATCATGTGTGCAGTATACACCAAATCATGGAAAACCTAATAACAGCAGCAGTTGAAAGGCATATTTATTTACCTATGATTAGTACAAGTATATACTGTAGCATGTGTCAATTTTACATGTAGCCTATAGCTGTTTGGACATTTGACTGCAGTGTATGTTTGATATAAGTCATATGCTGACACACATTTGCTGGTAACACTTTTAGTCTGTATTGGTATAAACAACAGCTGGTTTTTACTTTCTATTAACTTCCATTTGTTTTGCAAAATGCATCTCTAGACCATACTACAATATAAAGCATCAAAAAAGAACCTGAATAGGAGTTCATGGTGCAATAAATCATTAATTGCTAAATGTAAAAGAAGATATGGTCAAGCCAGTGTATTAATTCCAGTAATGACATCACAATGCATGCTTAGTATTTTTCTTTTACAATTACTATTTTGTTTGCCAAACAAATATTTTCAGTCATTGGAAAGTCATGGGAATAATCTAAAGGTTGTCCACACGGTGACTCCACCCAGGCATACACTGACACTAATTATCAGTAGCCCTCATTCTGCAACGTCATTAGACAGTGGAACCTTCAGATGGGCTTTCAAAGTTCATTTCTACCTGACAGCTCCCTCACCGCCACCCTCACAGTCACACACATTTATTCACAACAGCAGCTGCCTTTGCCTGAGCTGTCCATGTCATATCAAGACCCTCAGATAGCTCCTCACAAGGGTTAAGGTGGATGGCTCTGAGCTCAAAGGTCATGGGTTCAATCCCATGTAATGACAGCCAATCAATAGCACTGTGCAGTTAAGTTAATAAAATATCCCACTCTTACCAAAGGATGCTTTGGTGACAGATGCAAAGACCTTTTTTGTTTTCTCGTCTTTGAGCATCTCTGTGCATGGGAGATCGGGGTTTGACAGACCCTGTTACACATCCTTGAGAAAAATGCCTAACGCCTACCTGCACCGTAGTAACTGTACACCCACCTCACACTGTACATTGAATGACATTCCAAATCAGGTGTCTACATTTGATATTCCATCACTAGTTCACAATTAATTAGGTTGACCCATTATCAGACAGTGTGATTATAGCTGTCAGCCTTGTGTTTTCTTAAAGGAAAAGTCAGTTTGACAATACTACGTGTTTGGCATCCGAAGGTGTTTGCAGTTGTCTTTCTAGATCTACTACAAAAAGAGCTACTGAGGAAGAAGCAAACAACGCCATTTCCCAAAAGCCAAAATAAAGGAACAGTGTCAGGCCTATCGAGCCAGGGGACTGGGTGGATTGGGTTCCCCAAGGACAGACTCCTGTGCCAGCTGGCAAGTGACTCGGGGAAGTGGCTGGGAATGATGCTGGCCGTGTGCAATGGTCCTGAGCTTTTTTTTTGTACTCTCAATGCTGTACACCAGAAAATAAGACATCAAAAATAGAGCAAAAGACTGCAATTCGGTCAATGAGCCATGTTGTCTGACTTAAAATAACCTCTTCAGAAGAGACAAACCAGGGTCTGTAGTTAAACCCAATGCCCGCACAGTTCATTTAAGTCAACATAAAAATAACTGCATGGCAAAGGCAGTGGATATCAGAATGAGTCACTATAATTCACTTTTATAGTACAATAATTCATAGTGTATTAGACATGATGGGTTACTGTCAAGTGCAGAAAGTATATGTAAGAATATAGATTATAAAGCAATTAAACATTGTTGGTCATGAATGCTAAAACGTCAGTGTGTGGTACACTTTATGTTGTCAAAACAACATAAAGTGTCAAAACAACATAAAGAAAAAGAACTGTAAAAGACAGAGGGGCTCAAAACACTGGTTATGCTTCCAAAAAATGATGTGTGACTGAAGGGCAACAAACAAACTGATGGAAGAAAATAATGTACATTTCACACATTTTTAGTGTGTCGGTCTCTACAAGGTTTTCTTCGTATCGTCTTCCACAGAGACACAGTACAGATTGTACACATGCTTTGATTAAGTGCATTTGCATCAGCAGAGGGGCTATTGGTTTCTGCAAATTATTAGATAAACATATATGAAAGATTCTTATTTAAGCCACAGCTGGACTATTGTGGTGCATTTGGTTTTCGAAACATATAATCCTGCTATATTATAAATTATGTATTTTTACAGTACATGATTCTATTCTGTCTTGGTCTGATGTTATCAAAACATCCATCGGTTTTTACACACATAATAGAGGAAGGACCCTGTATGTGGTCTCACTTTAAGAGGCTGTAAGCAGAGAAAGCTGCCCCACATAATAACTATTAACATGCTGCAATAAAGACACCATAATGTTCAGTATTACCAACACTCCTCCCGGTGAAGTAATAACCTCTTTGTTTGACTGAAATCCATTCTCCAAACAAGGAAACAAACAAAACCAACCACCTGCAACACCTAGATTACCCATAAAGATGGTTTGTTAGTGAAATGACATGTTTGTGTCCTGGTAAACCACGCTGGTAATTCCACACAGACCCTTTAATAAAGTGAAATCAATGGATTTACTGCACAGGGAGGGTCTGGGTGGATATGGTTTGACAGGAAGAAAGAACCCTTTCACCCATACGTTTGTACCACATCCTCCCCCTACACATTAACCAGGGGCTCACGCTGTCAGACCCCACACAATGTTAAGGGCCAAACAGCATGAGACTGAGATGGGATTGGAGCAGGGGCTATGGGACCATTGCCATGGACCCATTGGGTCTGCCATAAAGCTGGCCAGTTTGCTGCCTGGTACAGCAGAAAACCTGACACAGTAATTCTGTCACCTTAACTGGGGGAAGGCGAAAATTTCAAAGGTAACAAGAAAATAAAAGTGGTAACACTGAAATAATGCATTTAGATGTTGTGTTCCATTAACTAACTTTACTGTGTTTCCAGTCTCCAATGGGTCGCATCTACATCACAAGAGAAAGCACAAAAGACAGTGAAAGCTAAGCTGTACTGAATGCTTGGAGGAGCGTCATGTGCTTTAACTATACAGCTGTATCAAACACGTCAGAATGGATTCATGCCATACCGGTAAAACCAACTCAAATCAAGAATTTGATATCTGAAAGAATAACCTAAGTTATAGCAACCTGACCCATTACCTGGGCAGTGTGGAGGCCATGTCAGCGAACATCAAATATGGTCATTTTTGGAGAATGAATCAGGTAACTCAAGGACAGGATTATTTTTTAGGGTCAAGGATATTTACATTTTGAGAACTGCATGCATTTAAATTATTAATTTTAATGTTTTGTGTAAATACATACAGTACTTCTTGAAGTTAAAGATAATGTCAGCATGTAGAGCAGGGCTATTCAACTCCGGTCCTGGAGGGCCGCACCCTGCATGTTTTGGATCTCTATCTTCTCCAGCACACCTGATTCAAGGTTGTTAGAAGCCTGATAACGACCCGTTCATTTAAATCAGTTGGGTTGGAGCAGGGAGAGATCTAAAACATGCAGGTTGCGGCCCTCCAGGACCGGGGTTGAATAGCCCTGGTGGGTATAGGCTAAAAGGGAAAAAGGTACATTGTACTGTACATTGTATTTCATTAGCAGCGCCAACAGTTCTTGAACTAAAGACTTTAAGCAACTATCCATGAACAGCATTTCCACAGAAAAACAGGCTGGTATTAACATTCCACTCAGTTGCTTTGGTAAACATAATTTGAGTCATTCTTAATATTTGCAAAGCAGTTAGTCAATTTCAAGAAACAGTACAAACAGCACAAACAGCATCACACAACATATTACCTGCAAATGCCTGTAACTTGCTCAAAATAGTCCATCTCTCAAAGGTAAAGATGAATGATACTGAACAGTGTTAACAGCAATCAGAATGAAAAGTCCTTGTGTTGGTAAACAAGCTATAGCCAAAATGCTTAGCCATGTTCTCAGTATTTTATGATGGATAAGGTTTTAATTAAATAATTTAAAATGCACATGGCTGCACTTTTTATGTAGGCTTATATACTGTATATGTTGTAATAATTACTAAATTACCCTAATTGTACATGGAAGCATACAAACCTCTTATCTGTGCTTGGTATCCTTTACGAATTCAGAAGAGATGGTGTCATATTACATGCATGCTGAAGCTTCCCATGAACGTGAGAGCCAAGATATGTGATTTTCAGCCATTATGTCACACAGCCATTGTGTTTGAATGAGAATCCGAGGAACCCGACTTATCAAAGTACACACATGAATTGTCTATGCATTTGTGACAACGTACACACAATTGCACAGCACCACATTAAAGGCTGTGGATTTACTACAGTGGCAACAGAAGGTGCCCTGGGAAGAGATACTGTAGGATGTTATCGCCATAGTATATTAGGAAGAAAGGGGGTTTCCCCGATATCCAGTTTCCAATTATACTGCTGTACTCATGTTCCTTTTCAACCAATTGGTTGTTTCATTTGATTTGATCCCTTGGTGAAAAGCATTAGCAGTTGGTTTTTATTTATTGTAATATACAAATGAAATACATTAACTACATTTATTAAATTCATGAAAAGTGTACAATTAATTGTTCAGAGGAAGTGAAGCATTTTAAAGGAACAACCAAATCCAGCCAACATCAATTATAGTATTGATACTGTATGAAAATAGATTAAACAGTGTGGATTATCACTGCCTACAATACCAATTTTTTTAATGTATTGATGATTAATTATTCAAATTAATTCAGATAATGTATGCTCAACAGCTTTCTGTCGCTGCAGTGACTAATGACAATTCCAATAAGGACACTCCATTACATGAGGAAGTTTTCTCCGATATGTCTCAGTAAACCAAAAG
This sequence comes from Forbesichthys papilliferus, assembly GCA_025399855.1. Lineage (NCBI taxonomy): Eukaryota > Metazoa > Chordata > Actinopteri > Percopsiformes > Amblyopsidae > Forbesichthys > Forbesichthys papilliferus. The sequence goes on along the minus strand of JAODOY010000003.1, from coordinate 2,583,192 downwards.
CTATTGACAACAGTTGATAATGATACTGATCATGAAACAATATGTAATATATATTTCCCTTGAATTATTCCTTAGCTAAGAATTCACAGTTCATTGCATATGCACCAGTGCACTGAAGAACAATGGCTAAGATATCTGTAATATCTACGTCGTCTCGCCGGTGTGGTTACACCGGGGAAGGACTGTCCGCATCCCCAGCACCTCACACCTACACTTGCAATCAGATCGATTGCCTTCAGCTGTGTGGGTGTGAGGGCATATAGGCGGGGTACTATCGGGAAAGGGTGTGGGTTATTGTCCATGTTACATTGTTTCATGTTCCTGTACATGGTTTCTGTTCAATGTCTGGTTATGTGACAGTATACGCCTTTTGTTTAGGTTTTGTTTTTGCTGTTTGAGTTCTTTTCAGTTAAAGTAAAGGACGAGCCGTAGGGCTCGTTGCTTCTCTGGCATTCTCTGTTGTTTTTTGTTTATTTGCACTCGCCTCACCATTCCAGTGTTACAGTATCGGGTGTTTTGTATATTATTTTGAAATAGCAGAGTTGTTTCTAAAGCATGTTTTCTCCCAACCAGTACATTTTAGCTAACGCATCCTAGAGGCCTTAAAAAGGTTTAGTTTACTCTGACAAAACAAATGTTGCCAAAACGTGTTTTTGTAAGAACTCAACACATAAGAACACACTCATTGTAATCTACGTAAATAAGAAACGGGTGTAAACACTATCTGTTCAGTACCCAGAAGCGTCCCATGTTGTGGCTCATAAGTGTTTTGATACACTGACACCTCAGAGTGGTACTACTGGTTCCACAACACACACCCATGGCTACAGCATTTCCAGTCAATTGGAACACCACGTGATCAGGAAGTACACACTTTAGAGACAAGCACCATTACAGAAAAATATGAATTATATACAGTTATATACTTGACACTAGCCTGACAAATCTTGGTGAGTGGCATAATCATAACACTGCACTAATGTATTCCAAAGTATGCACATGCATTATTACACTACTGTAGCCCAATATTGGCCAAGATCATGTTTGAAATGAAAGGTTATTTCTTGTTATGGCATTACTTAACATTCAGGGTTAGAGACTCAGCAGATTGCATTATAGATATGATGTAGAATTATGATTATAGAGTAGAACTTTACAGCATTGTATTTACTTCCCCATTTCATTTCATCAATTAAATAAATGTATTGTTGCAAACAGCAAGTACGTAAAATAATTACCCTGCTATATGAAGGAAAACCATCTAAGACAAGTTTATAGCTTTAAATAGTTTTTTTTGTTCCTTTTCTGCCATTAGTAGTAAGTGCTGCATGTTGACTGAGGATCCTGTTATCTGCCTTTGTCAATACTGACAAATGTTGCTTATAAGAAAAGCCAAATTCTATTTAGCTTTGTATTAATACATCTTTGACACTAAAGCAAGTAGATACATTTGCTGAGAAAAAACTGAGCAGCTGTCCTCTGTGCTTACTACCACTATCTTGCGTATTAAATCGATGGTATGACTCGACACAGCCTCCTTAATTCTGATTTACCTTCACTGACCGGCATTACCATGGCATCACTGCCATCTACTGGTTAAATTAGTAACCCATGATAAGGGCAGGGCAGCCATAGCTACTGTTAAACTACGCACCAGCTAACCAGCTGTAAATTGAGTTTAGGTGGCTTTCCTCAACATTATTTAACAATTAAATGACAATTCACTGAAATGACATAACTTGAGTTAATTTGAAATGTTCTCTTTATTCTGGCGGTCACTGGTATTTGACTAAAAATCCCTTCCAGTAAACATCATACAAGTATTTTAATTCACTGACTGTCACCGGCTAAACACAATTAAAATATTCTACATGACAAGTGCCAACACAATTTAAGGCCCCGATATACTTGCTTTTGTGCATTAGGGGGCAGATCAGGGCCGAATCATCCCTGGCTGATCCTGATACTACCCCCACGTTCATGTGCTGTATTGCATCATGCGTACGCGTAGCATAATTTCTGAGGACACGCATAAACTACGCTCTAAAGGAATGCAGGATACGTGCCTGACAAACATGGTAGCCATCTTCAAGTACGTGTAATTAAAAGCAAGTATATTGCGCGCTTTAGGTGAACTACAGATTTTGTTTTGTGCAAACTGTTGCCATTGGGTATGAATGTGAAACATTTATTTTTTGGTGTATAAATAAAACTTGCATACTGAATACATAAATACTGTACACACCCACACACCTATAATTCACAAAGTTTCCACCTGAGACCCAACCGACATTCTCACTATTCACATTATAGAGTTATAACAGACTTAACATTTGTCAAGATGCAGAAATAAAGCCTGGGGTTTTAAATTGTATAAAACGAGTTGGGTTTAAGTGTGACTGAGGTACATGAGGTACATGAAGCATAATAAGGCTCCTAAAATAAAAAATAATGTGCAATGGATAAGGTAAGAAAAACACTGAGGTATACACGATGTTGGCTCAAAACGATGAAAACACGTTCGTTTACAAAAGTGACACTCCATATTGAGAGCTACTACATGCAAGTCTAGCTTTGGCTTGTCCAAATAAACATGTCACAATTCCCAGAGTTTTGATGTGTTTTTATACAAGCCGGTGTAACAATGCTACAATGTTGAAATATTGTAATATTTGGTGTTTCAGACAGGCTGGACATTGAGGCTTTACATGAAAATGCGTGTCTGGATGAATTTTCTAGTTGCTATTCATTCAGAATGTATTCACAAAACATTTGGTTGTTATCCCTCATAGGAATGGAGCACAATCTCTACACAGTGTCTCCCTCCATGTCCACTGGAAGATGTATATAAAGGTAAGAGAAGGGATTCCCAAGCGTTTTGTGAAGCAACAAGCTTGCTCCCCTTTAAACACTAAGGATTCAAGTTACGCCCACTGTTACAGCATGCAGTGTTCAAAGTGTGCATACCCGCCTTGGCGAGCCATTGTCGAGTCGTTCAGTGCAACGTGGTGAAGCCGGCTCCGTTGCTGTCGTTTGTCTCGTCTTTGTCTGGAGAGGACGACGAGCTGGGGAGGGTCAAGGCAGGTTTGGGGCTACGCAGAGCTGCTCGCCTGCTGCGCCTAGGGTGAGCCTTGGAGGGCCGAGGGGTGCCGACCAGCGAGGAGGCGGCGTGGCGCGATGGATGTGGCCCCCGGCAGAGCTCCGCTGGGGGGGCAGAGGCGTCCGGGAGGGCCGGAGGAGCATGTGGTTTCGCCGGAGGACACGGGCTGGGGAAGAGAGGAGAGCGGGAGGCGGACTCCAGGAGTCCCTTGGTTCCCTGGGTGCACTGAGGGGAAGTGAAGGGGGGGGGTTTGGGGTTGAGACAGGTGGTGGTCAGGCTGGTCAGCAGGGGAGGACATTATCTGTCAAGACTAGGTAAGGAGCAGTGGAAACATATACTCTAGAGCAGTGATTATACAGCTGTATGCATGGAGCTTGTGGTTTGATGGGCATACAAAAATAAGCTTGTTGCTCTGGCATACAAACAGCAATGGTTCATTGCTGGTAGGAGCAACATATTTTTGGGGTCAAAAAGTTTGTGAACTCTATCCACACAGTGGTTGATTTGAAATTTGAGGACAGCTTTCACTAAGGCACATTACACACACACACACACACACACAGCTGAGTGTTCTACTTAAAAAGCATGGACACAAGTACGGACCTCACACGCTATGTTACATCAAGGTGTTGTAAATGCTAAAGCTACCTACTTTGGCAGATGTACTAAACAGCACCCAGGCTGTGACATATTAACAAAGCGGTGCTGAAAGCCCTAACAAAGCATAAACGCGGACAGTCAGCCAAGCAGTCATGAAGGTTCGCAAGTAGCGCAAGCTAGTTAGCCACGGACAGCAGCGCTACACGCTACGTTCTCCTGCTCTGAGCAGGCTTACCGACCTCAGGCCCTGTACCGATGGGACTAACCACCACCTCAGCCAGTGCAGGACACAGCAAAGTCCCGACAATTGTCCTCCTTGGGGTATGAACAGGACAGATACCATGTCTATTAACACTCCATGAAAGACTCAACTTGCAGTTCATCCTTCCATTTGTATAATGTTTACAAAAACAAAAAAGAAAATGTATAGTTAGCACAAGGTTTTTATTCAATTGTTCTGTTAACAAAATAAAATAATGTATGCAATGAAATACAGTGGCAACATGAAAATATGATCAGCAAGCATAGTCTGTAGCTGTTTGGAGAATACATGGAGGGTCTGTATATCTGAGGCTATACAGCACCCTTGTATGCGTATGGAGTTGGTAATTCATACACTGAGGTTCATGGGTACAAGGGGATATAACCGTCCATAAAGGCATGTACTGATAAACTGCTACTGGAATATGCACTTCCTCCACCAGATTAGCATGGCGTTATACCATGGTGCTGACCTTCTGTCATAGCAACAAGGATAAGGTTTTAATTTATCTTACATTTCTTTCATCTGATTCCTCTAACTTTTTAACGTTTGTCATTTAAGCACAATTATTATTATTATTATTAGGTATCTTTATTGTATTCCTTCATGCACCTGTTAAAATGTCTCTTTTTATTGGATTCCTTTAAACATTTTTATTAATATGGTTTCTCTGTATATGTTTATGGGAAGCACAACTGTGCTCTGTAAAGCACTTTGAACTGCAATTCTGCATGAAAAGTTCTATATAAAGATTATTAATATTAACATGAAATAAGCGTAAGAGGATGTGGTGTTGACATGCATTTTTAAATACTGATAAACCAACCGACTAGCCATTTCATGACGCAAATTACTACTAAAGTGACTTACTAAAGTGACTACTTTGAGACCAAGCCGTGTCTAGGACACTATATTGCCTACTAGTAAATATTGGTACAATCTCAGTACTTGAATGTAGTGTGTGATATGTATGTATGTACTGTATGTATGTACTGTATGTATGTACTGTATGTAGTGTGTACTGTATGTATGGTGAGGGAAAAAAGTATTTGATCCCATGCTGATTTTGTACGCTTGCTCACTGACAAATAAATTATCTATAATTTTAATGGTAGGTTTATTAGTGAGAGACAGAACAACAAAATCCAGAAAAAAGCATGTCAAAACGTTTATAAATTAATTTGCATCTTAATAAGTGAAATAAGTATTCGACTCCTCTCAAATATTTATGGCTCCCAGGTGTCTTTTATACAAGTAACGAGCTTTATCTTTCCCGATATTAGGAGTACACTCATAGGAATGCCCCTAATCTCATTTTGTTACCTGTATAAAAGACACCTGTCCACAGAGGCAATCAAAGTGGAAACATTATGCTCTGAGGGTGACAGGACAACTTCACCGCATCAAAGGGACAATGGACGTCAAACCTTGGGTGAGAACCTCCTTTCAGCAAGGGCATTGACAATGAGTCGTGGATGGGTATTCCGGCATGACAATGACCCAAAACACACGGCCAAGGCAACAAAGGAGTGGCTCAAGAAGAAGCACATTAAGGTTCTGGAGTGGATTAGCCAGTCTCAATACCTTAATCCCTTATACAATCTGTAAGGGGGAGCTGAAAATTGGAGTTGCCAAAGGTCTGACTTGGAGCAGATCCTCAGAGATGAGTGGGACAAAATCCCTCCTGGGATGTGTGCAAACCTGGTGGCACACTACAAGAACCATCTGACCTCTGTGATTGCAAACATGGGCTTTGCCGCCAAGTTCTAAATCATGTTTTGCAGCAGGGTCGAATACTTATTTCACTTAAGATTTTTGACATGCATTTCTCTGGACATTTTTTGGTTATTTTGTTTCTCACTGTTGCAGCCTAAAATTGTAGACTAATCATTTATTTGTCAGTGGGCAAACATACAAAATCAGCAGGGGATCAAAAACTTGTTTTCCTCAGTGTATGCATCTAACACACACACACACACACACACACACACACTTTAGTATGTAATAAGCATAGAACTATATAATAACAGTAAAAAGTGCCTCCATTCTCCATTCAAACACAAGAACTGAATTCTAAATGGTTAATTCCTACATACATTTGTTTTTAAGTTTTTGGATATGGTCTAACATGACTTTATGAGCAACCAGCTACAGACACACCTGATATGAGCAGTGCTACCTGCCAGTGCTGTCAGATTGCCATGCTACACGAAGATTAGATGTCAGCCAGTGGAAACAAACACATTTCTGTCACAAATTCACAAAGTTGAGCTGCTTTTGTCACAATGCTAGGTCAGCAGTTATCAAACTGTGGGTCACTGAGTGGGAGTATGTCACGAAAATTGCATGCGGTCATTGAATTAATGAATAATATCAATGAAAGGCTTCCGCGCTTTACTATCGCATTGTTCAACTTATTGTTCGTGAGTAAGGTTGCGGCAAAATAGCCTACTTGATCCTGATTGGATGACATCCTATTTAGCCGCGTGTACAACATAGATTCCGGCGCGCTCTGCCCAAACATATTTGTATCGCACACACAGGTATAACATTTACTAAAACTGATCAGTTTTTGAAAATTACGTTACCGGTAGACTACTTGGTGTTTGGTGGGTCTAAATAGATTAGTCCTCTCTAGGTGGGTCCTGGCACAAAAATATTTTGGGAACCCCTGCTCTAAGAGACGAATCCAATTACCCAGAAAAACATACAGTACAGTATATAATATGCAAGTAACAAAACACGCATGTTGCCCTTTCCAGTTCTCAAACATAGAAAATCCACTAAATTCCTGACACCGGTAGCAGCTTGCACATGCATCTATCATTAAAGGCCAACACGCCCAGGGATAGCAACGCTACAAATACAAATCCAGTACTAAATAAGCTTAACGTGTGTTTCAACATAGTGGTAGAGCTACACGATGCTTTAACAACAGCTGCAGCAACGCCGATTGATTAAAGGCTCTCCAATGGTTTCATAATTAACCTGAGGTCTATCTTGCCCGTTATATGAAAATACTATAAACAATCCTCAATGCAGTGTGTCCAGACCATATTCACAAAATTAATATAGGGTCTGGTTACACCAGGCTAATTCTTTACAACTTCAAGTAACAAAATATACCAGTTAAGTATGACTACTAGTAATGCTACTTTCAAATCAGTAGTTTTTAGTGGCTAATGGTTAGCATGAGTAAGATTAAATAGAAGAATATATCTAATACAGTTTGTCCATACTGTACACATGTTGTTATATGCTGCTGCAACAACAACCTAATTTCCCTGCAGTGATTAATAAAAACACCTCCCACAGAACAGGCACACAGCGCTGTCGTAGGCTTGGGACTACAGCGAGCAACAGGGGTCTGTCAGACAGATGAGCAGGTCTGGTGCGAGCTGGGGGATGCAGAAAGAGGGGAGAATGATTCCTGCAAACCACCAGACCGTTGGGAGGATCCTCCTACCACATTTAGCTCGTTCTTAGCAGCCAGATTGGGCAGCTCGATGTCTGTGCCGCCGGGCTGGGCCATCTCCTCAGTGGGCAGGTACCCTCGCCTGTCAATCAAGCTGAAAGGAAGACAGTTCTATTAGTTTGGGGAAACACAGAAAATGAATTTCTTTTGATTATTTTAATGTATTACTTTCACTTCACTTTCAGTATGGGATATATACACGCTAAAATGTTTCTTCTTTCACTAATAAAGTTTCAACCGTATTTTTCATGATGGCAACATATTAGTTACATAAATAGTTAAAGTTACAAAAGGTTTAATGAAGTAAACTGTATACCGTGTTTCATTCATGGGTGGTTTGTAGTTACAGATATATAGCTCCATCATTTTGAAACACCCTATATTTAAAACAAATAATCCCCGCTGGCAACTACAGCTTTACAGTACTATAGTATTATATTAGTAGCCGACCTGGGCGGCATGGGTCCACAGAGCACCGAACAGCAGTTAACAAATATGTTCCTGTTACTGAATGGGTTTCTGGCGGCTTCTGCCCCGCTCCTCCCCGACCACGAGCCTTTGATCTGACACAGGCACAAGAAACAGGGCCGCTAAGCAACCACGCAAACACAACACTGGCCTATAGGGGCGCTCACATGGTGTACTCACATCTTCATTGGTGGTCAGGTTGGAGGCAACAAGGTAAGTATGGAAGCCCGACAAGCCCAAGATGGACCAGACTGAGAAGAAGCATATCAGCAGCTCCACAGCAGTGCAGTGCTGGTCAAGGTCAACATTACCTTCTTAGTCTTTATTTTACTAGGTAACCGGGTAAAAGAAGAAATAACAAAAACTTACAAAAGGTAAGAAATCAAAGGCCTTTTGTTAAGAGATCAAATATTATTGTATAATATAAATATACAAATGGATATCTGCCGGGACTCTCCTGCAGAGCGAACACCAGACCTCTTCCCCCCTGTGCCCCTGAAAGAGACAAGAACAAAGTATGAGCGTGAAACACAAGTGTGCTGCTACCACTGCTTCCACGCTCCATTCAACACACTGACTTACAGAGCTGACGCAGGGGCCATGTTAGTTACTGTTCGCACACTCATGCTATTTTCTATTATAGTGCATTTCATTCCTGCCTCGCCTTTTTGTTTGGAGCGCTTTCAGCACATTGTTGAAATAAGAAAAAAAATACAAAATATTTCTTTTTAAGAATGTGTGCTTTAACTCTGCATGCAGTCTGCAACAAAACACTAGATACACAACCACGGAACAGGGATTTGATAGATATGCTACAGTAATACCATTACTCTAAATACTTTCCTACATTTCCCTGACTGTGCAACCATATTCTTTACAGAAACTTACACAAAGTAACTCACAATTCGTACATCTGTCCATAGCTGAATAGGTCATACACAAGTTATCGTAAGCAAACATTATGTTTGCATAATGACAGCACATCGTTAGGGCGAACCTATCTATGCATTATACAACGTACATTTACGATTATCATTCAGTCCTCAGTAAAGTATTGCTAACAGATACCAGCAAAGCTATTCATGGCTGAATCACCATTGTGATTCTCCAGGTAAAAACAGCTGTGTGGTTATTATTACTGTAATAAGACAGGAGGCACAGGAAGGGTTGAGGACGTACTCAGAGCCAGGTGGGTAGTCACACAGCCAAAGATGAAGGCGGTCAAGAATGAGAGGGACACGATGAACGTGTAGAAGAAGCGGTAGTTCCGCTTCCCCACACAGTTGCCCACCCAGGGACAGTGGTGGTCAAAGCGCTCTGCGAGAAGAGGGGGAGCACAGGGGAGAATGAGTCACAACTCAAGTGAACACCCCCACCCCTTGCCTCCAATCAGCATTGAATAAAACTTGACATGTTCAAAATCATAAGTGACATACTGTAGGCTAGATGTTGTTGTCGGCTGCCTGACATTGATGTTTGAGAAGTACGCCCTCATAAGTGAACAGGGAATACAAGTTAGTTCCACCGCCATACTGTTACCATCGTAGGGTCTGTTGTAAGCTAGATTGTGGTTGGTGAAACCGTGCACCTTTTATAGTCGAGGAAACAGTGCTTGGCGAGCCATTACTTAACCACTACAAGGTACTGATACTTAAATACAGTATGAACAGCACAATAATAATTTAATTGAGACCGCAATAGAAACCATGTTAAATACAGCAGCCAACTCAGCCTTCTGTGCACTGACAACAAAGCCGCTGAAGAGTACATATCCTTCTAAAGAAATGTGATGTCAGTAGATTGTAGGTGTAAACACTGCCTTTTCAGAGAGTTTGCACTTGACACATTGTAAGGACCTTGTGGTGTCAATAATTTAGTGTGTGCCCTCACCCACACAGTTGTCACACAGGCTGCAGTGGGAGGTGCGAGGAGGCCGGAACATCCTGCAAGTGAAGCAATATTTGAGCTTCACCACCTGCTGGTTGATCAGGACCTCCTTGGTGCGTGGCGGAGGCCGATAGGTGGTGTTGCCCTCGTCATCTATCGTTAACAACAACAACAGACAGGGCAGTATGAGGATCAGCGACAACATTACACTTGCGCTAACAAGCCTACAGCAAACTGTCGGATGTCTCCAAGAGAGACTGACACTCATATGTGCAAGAGACCTGAATACGAGCGAATATTGACGAAACTAATAAAAACCACCTCTCTCCCTTCAATGCCACAGGGTGCTCCACCCCACACATTAGAAACGCATTGCCAAGGCTTGTTGTGTGGTGCAGTTTTCCCAACAGCAGCACGCACAGAGAGCAGTAAGCTAGTGGACCACAAGGAGATATTTGGTGAATTTGACAAAGTGTATTAGCTTACAATCGCTTACTATACCTTTAAGTGACAACACAGCCCATAATCAGCGCTTGGCCCTGGAATAATTTATTATCTATTTTAGCATTAGTAGATGATATGAAAATATGAGTTGATTCCCTTATCCACAGTGGCATTCATTATGTTAAGTCATCAAGTGATGTGAACAAGCTGGGGTGTTTACTTATGATGTTAGGGCTTTATTTCTTTTGAGTCAAAGAAAAGAACAGTCTACACTGGCAGAAAAAAAACCATTTCAACAGTAAATTGCACAGGAAAACTGAACCATTTGAAAGCTATTACGACATCCCTATTACGAGTCATTCTGTCATTCAGTGTAATTTCCCCACACAGTTGACTGGCACTGACCATGCCCAGAGGCTAACAAACAAAGTGCTCTGCTGTGCCAGGGAAATTCAATCCATCCTAAATGAGGCAGCACACCATTCTCTTCAGCAATAGTAAGCATGTATGCATACGTTCACATACAGTGGCTCAATTTCAAAAAGGGGATAGACAACTGTGGTAAACGGGCTAACCCAGTGGTTCTCGGGACCCCCAGGTCAGTTCACGAGACGCAGGGGTGTCACAAGATGATTTCAAAAATGAATAAATGTTTTTTTCTTTTTAAGGATTAGAAAGAACATATTTTAGCCATAATCGTTAGTAGTCGTACAGTTTACCATTACTTTGATGTTCTGCTATTAGACTTATATTGAAATACTAACAAAAAGTATTATGGCTGTTATGTTTTTACCACCTCTGGGGATTCTCTTGCATTTTTGGGGTTGCGAGCAGCTGAATTGTTTAGGAACCCCTGGGCTAACCTGTGATGAAGCCAAATCTGAAAGTAGACTAGTAACAGCAAACTACAGTCTACCGGTGAAATCCTTGTCACAGTAAAATTATTATCTCTTTCATTGCGAGTGGGATGATAGTTTAGTACTTTAGGTATTGCTTTGAGGAGGATCAAGCAGACTAGTCACCAGTGACCCTTACCTACCGATCTGCCTTTCAATGTCCGCTGCCTCATCCGGAGTGGCTCTAGGCAAGATCCCCGGGTCAGAGAAGCTGGTCTGCAGCAGGGTGATCACCACAAATACAAAAAGCACTGCTCCGATCACAGGAATGCATCCAGTCAGGTGTTTAACCAGGAAGGGGCAGCTGTGTGGTGGGCAGTTAAAAGCAGAGAACTGATTGACTGTAGGTGACCAGTGCCACAGGTTAAAACATAATACCAGGGGTGCAGTAGGTGGTGGTGGTGGGGGGGTTAAGACACATCCCCTCCACTTTCATAAATAACAAAATCGGCCCTCCCACTTTTGAGATTAAAAAAAAACTTTTTTTTTTGTTGGTAATTATGTTTTAATTTTACGTTTACGTTACGTTACATTTCTCAAATAATAGTTCTGAAATATCAGAGAAAAGCAGACACAACTACAAAATGATTTTAAATTAAGAGCTACAGTATGTTATAATTCCACCAGTCTCAATGCACGATCTTGACAATTCACGTGAATGACAAACATGTAGGCTATACTACAGAAACAGCAACATCCTTACATAACAGTGTAAGTCAGCCTACATTGTTTTATTTTAAGATCATGGTGTGTTTAGTTATGACCTCCTATAATTTTTATTATCTTGGCTTGCTTAAGACATTTGTTTAGCCACCAGGATTTGACTCACATCGATCTGGATCTCATAATCGCACAACATGAAACTTTACTGTACCATACAGTAAAGTTAGTTTTCATCTTGGATCATCAGATACCTTTGATGTCCTGTTCTTGTGTGTATGTTGGTATCGCCTCTTGCTTGTTTGGCTTTAGAAAAGCGACAAAATACGACACCTCCCTATTAGGCTTGTAAAACAATGTGTAGTCTAAAACGTGCACCATTCCCCATAACGCATAACATAGGTTTGTTCATTGACCGTTCTTTGAAGAGGAATATTTCCGAGTGATTTGCTTCTTTTTTAATAGGGTGATATATAATGGCATGTATTGTTGGCCAGTGATCATGTTGGCAAGTTGACCAGTGTAGTAGTCTATGTAATAACCATGTGTAATGATGTCAAGACATTTGAGCTGCAACCAGGAATTCTGTAAATCTTACTCTAAAATACTTCAACACATTCGATGGGCTATTTATAGTAAATTTCTGGTGGCGTACTTGTAATGTGTTTTTCCTTCACCCGGGGCAGCCAGGTTCAATTCCCGGGTGGGACAGATTTCACTCCAGTATTTGATTTGGTTTTAATAACTAAAAGCATAGCTGTACAGGTTTAACATTTGAGACATCTTTCGTCACACTTTCGCCCCCCCTCCCCCATCCCCCCATCCCCCCACACCTAAAAAACATCTCCTGCGCCACTGCATATTACAATACAGGAATGGTAATTGTCTATTCCCCACCCATTCAGAATTATGTCAAGCTGGGAGGTGGGGGTGTCCTACTTGCTAAGGGATCAGAGTTAATTAAAATGCTATACCTTTAATTACTACTGTCACTATTACTCCCTGTAGTGCTAGACAAAAGCCTGGAACAGGGTAATTTTAAAATTGTAAATTAGCCAATAAATTAATAAAATAATTGCATAATACAAATAAATGTTGGAACATGCCCATTACTGGTGCCATTGAATTACAATTTCACTGTAGCCTACATAGTTTATTCATTTAAAATGTGTGTACAATAGTCCTATGGGCTTTATTTATTCGAGCTGTGAGACAAAGAAATGGGGAACTTACTCAAAAATAAAGAAAAGTCCACTTGTGACCAAAATCAGTCCGAAAGTTAATGGCAGAACGCCACTTTGTCGGGCCACAATAATCCGTCCGTCGCAAAAGAAGCGGTTCTTGCCAGGGAACACTTCCCACTTTCTTTTCGGCCGTTCATGCTTCTTATCCCTTTCGTTGCCATTCTCGATTACGGGTGGGGGCAGAGGAGTGGGGGTGGCTGTCGAAAGTGCGTGCGGGTCAATTTGCTGATATTCACAATTTTTCATGGTTTGTATTGTAGAGTTGCTGTTCTCCCGCTTTGGAAAACCAAAGCACTCGGACAGCAGCTGCCAGCATCACCGACACTCACGCTGCGGACAACCGAAATGAGGCATGGCGTTACCCAACAAGCTAGCTCATCCAGTACAGTTGAATGTTCCAGATACAAAATATAGCTGATTCCAGGCTGGCAATACGACTCACGTCACGTTTATCCCCATTACCGTCCATTTAACGAGATTTAAGAGACGAAACAATCGATCGATAAATATAAGTAACGCTGTTGAAAACAGCTGGCTAGCTATCTTATTCTGGACACAGCTAAGAAAACACACCAGCTGCGGCCGCACACAACTAAAAATAAAGCTACGGCTAGGCTAATGCTGACGACAATACCCCATGTTCATAAGTGAATACTTGTTCGCTGGTATGTCTCGAGAATACCGATGTATTAGTTTACCATTTGATTAAACGTGTAGACTGCGTTGTTGGAATAATTATATACCCCACAATATCCTAGCGAGCAAAGCCAGATGTACCGTATTCCGTTATACGAATCAAGCCCACTGCGAATGTTATCAATCCAGATTGAATTGTGTATGTCGCCACCTACTGTGTGGTTATTTCAGTCAGTTGATTAATCGGGGAAAATAGCATAATTTAAACCCACTCACGTTTTAGTGCAAAGCGCTTTATATGTACCAAATGTTTCTACTACGGTAGCGTACAACACTCCATTTGATGATACTATGCGGTCAGGATCCTCCTTAGATGTTTTGTAATTGGTGGCGTGGGCAAATCTTTGTCCTTGCTGTTTTCAGTGTAGATTCCTGTAAAATAAGATGCTTACAGTAGAACAAAGTGTAAACATGTCGACGATTCTACTGTAAATAAGCAAAACACAAATCGAGAGTAGTTTAGGAGGTTCAAGATTTAGGACACAACATTAAAATATACTCGATTCAGCTGTATTAGAGAATAGACAACTCGTACTCTGAAGTCTTCAACTTTAAATAAGTGGTTAGTCTGGTACGGTAGCAAACAGTCGCATGGTCAGTTATTTGGGGCACTATCTTCATATTACCGCTAGAGTGCGCAAATAGGTGGCATATTAAAGCCAGTATAAAAATAAACATTAAAGAAAAAATAAAAATACTATTAAATAAGTGCTGATTTTTAAGCCAATTGGCCAATTAGTAGCATTGATTTTGAGGAACATATTGCAAAATTTTCTGTTTGCCTTTTTTGGTAAATTTTTTCCAACTTTAAAACATATAGTAAATAATTGTAATACAAATTCAGAATATCTCCTTACATTTCGCTACCTTACCGTTTTCTGTGCAAAATACTTAGGTAGGCTACATCTACCCAGCCCTGGTTATATATCCTAAATAGAACTGGTGTCAACCGCACACAATATATTCTCCAGGCATTTACAATGTGTGGGGCAGAAAACTCATGACATTGAAGGGATAGGTGATGTTTTGATATCATTTAAATATTTACAAGCTTTCTCCAGACTGACTTACTATATTTTTAATTGTATTGGCACCCCTGGCTTCAGAATTGTTCTCCAGTTATAAATAGAATTAAAATATGTTTTAAAAAAATAAAAAATATGAGCTATCTATTCTCTATGAATGGCAATTTCCTTAACCGATCCGCATGTTAACATTTTCCCACAAAATATTATTAGCTCATGACTAATGGGCATTTAGATAAGCAACATTTGGGAGGGACATCTGTCAATGCATGAATGGGAAAACAGCTGTGCATTTAATTAGCAGTTCCCTCACCCAATTGTGTCTGTAATACACATGGAAATAATATGCTATGCAAAACAGTATATTCTCAGCCAGGTCTAGCATCTTAAATGTAAAAGGGATGAAACATTCATTATCCATTTTATTTACAGTTGCATCGAGCGGAAAGTTCCATGCATCAAATAATACTGGAATAATGAATAATCAAACATCTTACGAAGATTTAATGTACATTTATTTTTAACACGTGGAACATATAGTATAAAGATTTCATACTGAATAAATGATATTCATTAAGCCAAAAAAGAAAAAAAAAAAAGGAATTTACATCAAGTTTTTAGCTACATCGTCAGAAATACAAATATGCAGAATCCGCATCACTGAAAAGAAAAAGAAAAAAATTGAATCAAACGGTTTCTTCATCAAGGTCTAGTTTGTTGGTTGGTTTTCAAAAAAGATCCTAGATGGAACCGCAGACATGGTTTATGTTATATTTCTCTGATGCCTTCAACAGATGATGAGATCAAACCGGATCTGTGCAGGGGTGGGATGAGAGAGGGGGAATCTGGTGGGTGAGGTTTGTGGACTGGGGTCAGGGATTAAGGGAGCAATGATGGGGGGAGGGTGATGGGGTCTCTGCGTACTCATTGCGGGAAAAATCTCACCTGGGAGTGACCGTTTCATTTCGTAAGAGTTTAAAAAAAAAAGAGACAGAGGGGTGAAGAGAGGTGTAATGTACAACATTGTATTTACACTGCAGCTCAGACTGCATCGGGGAGGGTCATGGATCAGTCCTACAGGTGACGTTCTTTTAACGAGGGTCAATTCATACAATCAAAGGACCGACAAGAAAAGAGGTCGGGGTGTAGGTTTCACGATACTTCGGAGGGTTTTGGGCAAAGTGGTGGGGTGGGAGGTGGCAAGGGGTGGGGCTGCTTTGCTCTCTCTCTCTCTCTCTCTCTCTCTCTCTCTCTCTCTCAACGATAAACTAAAATTGGTTTTTAAAAACTACAGTTTGCTGCCAAGCCAGCGTATCTCAGTGTGAAACAGTATTATTACAGTATGTTTACAGTTTCTTTTTAAGGTGTACAGTACAGAAAAAAGTCCTACAATCTACTGCACAGGCCTCCCATGACACATCTGTTCACAGCCAATAACGCGGCTCCTGTGGGGCTGAGTATATAGTATCCAAGTTACAGCAATTACACCACACCAGAGTCCAAGAGTCTATTTTGCCTCCGAACACGAACCAAAATATCGTTTCATCCACGCCTGAACTTTACTCACACCCACTCCCCGCCCCTGACAACCGGGGGCCCGTATATACCCCAAACTCACTGTAAACGAGACAGCAACTTTGGTAACAGTTTGTGTTTCTTTTTTCAGAGAAATTTTTTTCTTTTTACAAAAAAAAAAAAAATTAAAAAAAAGAACGTTTTCCTTTTTGCAGGGCAGCACGCTCTCTCTCTCTCTGGGTCCCAACCCACCCTTCTTGCCAGTATGTCTTCTTCCAGACGTTTTAAATCCACAGCTACTTCATGATATTCCTTCCTTTAGTGAGAAGCAGGGGTAGAAAGACAGTGGAATCCGAGGTGATTTTGCATAAATAAAATAAAAAATAAAAATAAAAAAATAGGACAGTCATTTCGCTCTAAGTTCATTTCACTCTCTCACACGCACGCACACACACGCACGCACACAAAAAGGGGAAGGTTTTGGGGGGGGGAAGGGGGGTATGGGGCGCGGGGGTCAAACTGAAAAGAGGGCGGAGCTTTGAAACCCCCCCTCCGGCTGTCATGACTGGCCGATGAGGAACAGTACGTCACAGATCACGTGGGACACCAGAGCGTTCATGAGGGGCGACACCGAGATGTCCAGTAGCCGCGACTCGTACAGGGTGAACTCCGAGTGGTTTTCCTCCACCTTGGCCAGGGCGTGCAGGGCCCGCGCCGCCCTCCGCATCATGTCCACGCTGGTGGGCTCCAGGTGGGGGCCTCCCTGCATGTGCAGCAGGGAGCCCTGGCTCTGCTGGTACTGTGCGGCCGCCAGGCTGTCCTCCAGGAAGCCAAGCAGGTTGCCCACGCTGCCCTTCTGCACGGCGATGGCACGCGCCGCCAGGCTGTCGCCCTGTGCCAGGTTGGCCAGCAGCACCACGGCCATCTCGCGGCACACCGCCACCTTGCGCTCGCCCACCAGGCGCACCAGCGAGCCGTACAGCTTCTCCAGGCGGCTGAAGGGCGGCGTGGCCAGGATGAGGTCCACGTTGTTGTCCTGGATGCTCAGCTTGCTAAGGGTCTCCAGGACCAGTCTCTGGGGGGACAGCGAGCCATGGGGCCCCAGCGTGGGGAAGGGGTCCAGTGCCTCGGCCGAGGGGCACACGGCCCAGTGGAGCAGGCCGTCCAGCAGGGGCAGGCATATGCTCTCGGGGTAGACGGACAGGTCCAGCTGGCCCGACACGTTGGCCAGGGTGACCAGGCAGTTCTCCCGCAGCACCTCCAGGCAGTCCCACCACCATTCATCCCGCTCGCAGCTCACGCCCTCGTCCTCCTCCTCCTCCTTCTCGTAGGTGACGGGCGCCTGCTTGCGCTCCGGGTGCCGGTGGTGGAGGAGCACCAGGCGGCCCAGGAGCAGCAGGAGGCCCGGGTGCCGGGACATCTCCTGGTCGTTGCCCGGCACGAAGGAAAGGCTGCGCACCACGTTGGAGACGCACAGGCAGCGGCGGGCCAGCGCGTCCTGCCAGTCGCTCAGCGTGCTGAGGGGCGTCTCGTCCTTGCTGTGCGGCTCGTCCTCCAGGATGGTGAGATGGCGTCGCCGCTGCTGGCGGCCCTGCAGCTCGGGGTCCACGCCGAACAGGTACTTGCCGTTGTCCTTCTGCTCCTCCTCCGTCGCCGAGCCGGGCCGGGCCGACAGCACGTCGTCGATGGTGGCCGTGACCGCCGGAGGCGGGGAGCTTGCGGGAGCAGAGGGGGACGCCTGGGGCTTCTCCCCGCTGCTCGCCGGGGGCGGGGCCTTCCTCCGGCCCCCCGAGGAGGACGCGGTGGGCAACACCCTCTTCCGCTGTTTAAGGAGGTCCGCCCGGCTCTCGAAGTGCGTCTGGATGTGCTCCGTGGTGTCGCCGCCGCCGATGCTCCAGTGCACCAGGCCGCTGTCGAAGCTCTGCCGCTGGCCCAGCCGGGACGCCCCGCCGCCTGGGAACGGGTTCTTCTTCCGCACCACCTTGACGGGCAGCTTGTCAAACTTGCTGGCCTGCTTGGGCTTCTCCGAGGGCGGGGGAACGTCCTGGAGCGCCGCGGCGCCCCCCTGGGGGGCTCCGGGCTCCCGCTGATCCTCCTCGTCCTCCTCCTCCTCCTTTACCTGGACCAGGAGGGGCTCGGGGGCGGCCTCCTGCTCCCCCACCTCCTCCCGCTCGTCCTCGTCCTCCTCGTCGTCAGTGTCCAGCTCCTCCAGCTCGGGGACGGCCAGGTCGTCGTCGGAACAGTAGTCTGCGGCTGCGTTGGGGTCAAGCAGCGTGCGCTGCCCGGGGTCGCCCACCTCGTACTCCCTCAAGATGCCGAAGATCTCGATGAGGCACCGCCGGAAGTACTCCACGATCAGCTCCAGGAAGCCAGGCAGCTGGGACAGTAAATACAGACGAATGAATAAGAACCACAAATAATACCATTCGTCTACCACTGTGCTGTGTGTGTGTGTGTTGACGGGAGCGCACCTGGCAGAGGTTAAAGGTTGATATGCTGTTGTCGTCGTACAGTAGGATATTGATGGTGTCCAGCGCCCACGTGCTCTCAGCCAGCAGTCCTGACTTTAGGGACATCATCACTCTCCAGGCCTCCGGCGTGCCTGTCGGGGGAAACACAGGAGAACATCAGAGGGGAGGGGAGGGGGGTTCAGCAGCCCAGCATCAACACCAGCTACTGGGTCTTAGCCGCATACCGATCTCCTTCATGGTGAGCCTCCTCCGGGGCTTCAGGTGTGGCTGGCTGGCCTCCACGGAGCCGGGCGGGAAGGCCACATCCCTGCGGACCAGGGGCGGCTGCACGGGCGCCTGCCCGATGTGGGAGGCCGGCACAGGTGGCCCGGCCTTCTGCATCTTGATGCCCGGGTGCATGTAGGGTGACTTGCTGGGCGACGTGCGGCTCTCCATGGGCCGCGGCATGGGCGCCGGGCTGGACACCTGGGGGATGTGGTTCTGGGCCGCCTGGTAAGTAGAGGCAAGGGGTCTGGACATGGGCGGACCCGAGCCCGGGCCGGGCCCGTAGGGGGGCTGCCGCTGGCCCACGTGGCCGGCCCACTGGCCCTCGTGGTTGATGCGCTGCTCCGTGGGCATCAGCTCCTCGGAGCGGGGCATGCCGTGGTAGCCTGGGCCCTGGCCTGGCACGGGGGGACCCTGTCTGCCTGGGTAGCCGGTGTAGCCCATGTCGCCGCTGCGGCCCTGCCAGCCGTCGGGCCCCGAGGGCATGGGGCTGCCCATCATCTGGGGGGGCATGGGCGACTGGGAGTTGGGACCACCGGACGCCGGGGATCGCTCTCGGCCAAAGCCGAAGGGGAACTGGCCCTGGGGGGCCGGGGGCCGGCGGTCGCCCCCCGGGTAGGCGTTGTACTGGCTGTACATGTCCTGCTGGCCCTGGGGCCCCGAGGGCTGGGGCCCCGGCTGTGGGGGGCCACTGTAGGGGAGGTTGTACATCTCCCCCTCGTGACGCTTGGCAGGAGGACCGTAGGCTCCCTCTACAGGCCGCTTGTAGTTCTGCAGGCAAGCAGCAACATTTAATTTATATTTTAAATGACAGATCACATTGAAATGATGCGTTTGAAGCTTCAACACCAGTAGTATTTGTCTGGGGAAATATAATAGTACACACATATTTGTAAATGTATGCTGTGGGAACATAGCCAACCAACATACCGGTTGTTGTTGTGGATACATCCCTGGTTGCTGATTGGGGTACGGGCCACCAGGGGGAGCTCCTTGGCCAGGATACTGATTAGCATAAGTCTCATGCCTGCAAAAGGAAACATCAGTCACATTTCCCAGTTACCATCAAATCTTAATGATTTTACATACAGATTTTTGCTTGCAGATTCAAAATTAGCATGGTTTTCTCTTGTTTATTATAAAAACAAATTACGATACATCATGTACATAACTATTTATGCACTTTCTCTCTAAAAGCCCAAGTAAATATGGCCTCTGCTCTCACGACACATTGATATTGTCTGTTCCCCGGGTGCGTACAGACTTGAAAGCTTTCAAGTATGCCACCCCAACTGCCTGGAATTGTGTACAGAATGACTTAGAGCTGCGTGAATTTATTTAATTCAAGACTTTGTATTTATTTTAGGGGATGTGAAAAGGGACAAGGATTGTAACTGCTTCACGTCTAATTGACTATGACAGTTAGATTAAAGTTTTTTATTTATTGTGGTGCTGTAATGGAGTGGTGGACATTGTGTTTAAATGTATGTGGATGCTTTAAGCTGCCATCTTGGCCAGGTCGCTCTTGTTAAAGAGATTTGAATCTCAATGAGTCTTTTACCTGGTTAAATAAAGTTGCATATAATTATATACATGCTAACAGACGGTAATCACAATTTTGCAGTATCGTGGTGATGACAACTGCATGAGATGGAACTTTTTCAATGTAATGCAAATGCTCACTAATTCACTAAAGCATGTCCTTTTGGTGTATTCATGTTAACATTGTGAAAATATCCAAGGACGTAGATGTATTTTCTTGCTTTGATAACCCTTTCTACCGTTTTTGGTAGCCAACTGTTGATACACGAGCATGCAGAGAATTACAGTGCATGCCTGCACGATGAAAGAAAGTGGATGATCGTAGCCATTTCCTGGGATATTTTTACAGCGCAATAGGACACGTATTGAGCGTGTTGGAGCTTGCCGACTAGAGTTACCATTCTAATATATGGAGTCTCACCGGTGAGATCACAGGAACTCCAAAGTGAATTCCAATGCTGGACTTACAGCAGGTGAAATAAAATGTGCCATTCATATTAATTTTGTTGAATCAAGAACTTGCACTGTCAAATATCCCATTTACTCTCATGTTGTTCCACACACCATGCTAAACTCAATTCATTCTCATCCATGTGTTAGTGAAATGTTATTGTTGTAGCGGTGACCTCTGCTGTTGTGGAGGGCGACTTGGGGAGTACATCCCTGGGTCGGCCCCAGCGGGCAGGAGACCCGGCTGGGGGGCTCCGGGGCCCATGCTGCCATCCGGGCCCATGCCTGGCTCTTGTCTGTTGGGGAAAGAACCAAAAGGACCATGAGAAGATGGCTTAACACTTAGAGGCCAGTAGAGGGCTCTGCATCCGTTTGAGTGTGTTCAGCTCCACCATTACATGTAAACTTGTAGCAGGCATGTCATGCTGCTGCAGTGGGCCTACCTCCGCTCGTAACCTGGTCCATACTGGTACTGTTGCCGCTGACCCATGGGCATGTTTGCCATGGGGCCCGCGGGGCCTCTGTTGTACTGCTCGCCTATGCCACTGTTAGGGCCCGGACCCGGGCCCTGGCCTGGCCCAGGGCTCATGAACTGCTCCCCAGCTGCGTGCGCACACACACACACAACCACATACAAGGCTGTTACATTTGATTAAAGTGTGTGTGTATTCTATATATGCATTATGTATTTTTACATTTACAGTATATTTATATCGTTGCATGTTTGAAAACGTGTTTTCCACAGCTGTATTATTTGAGCAGAATGTTTTAACCTCTACAGAGCCGTGGACGCTCACCTTTCCTCATGCCACCGAAGGGGTCCTTATTGGGCTCGTAGGGGCCCATGCGGCCCATCATCTCCGGGCCGCCCATGCCAGGCTGGTAGCCCTGAGAGTTGGGCGTCATGGCATTCCGCCTGGCAAACGCCGGGTCTCCGCCGTCCGCGAAGGGGTCCTGCAGGTTCACGCTGCTCCTGGACACACGGGCCAAGGCGAACAATGGCTGAATGCCTTCCTTTACGAACGCAACGCCTGTGTGTATAGAGTGATGCATATGCTGCACAAGCTAACTGTGTAGCCGCCATCGCTGGTGCTGCAATGCAGTGGGTGGGAGGGAAGGTGTACCTGACTCCCGGCAACGGGGGCATCTGAGTGTGAGGGGTGGAAGCCGGTGTGGGAGGCTTCAGGTCGCCCCCTTCAGCCATGGAGCTGCTGGTAGACTGGGGGGTCTGGGGGCCTTGGAGGGATCCAGAGCCAGCTGGAACAAACCAAATGGTACACGGTCATACACAGCGAACACAACCAGGCTCCCAGGCCACTGTGGTCTACTCTCAGCCAAAAAGTTAGTGGGTTCCAATCCAAGCTGTCTCACTTGTAATTGTAATCGTTACTGTGGAAAGAAGCATCAGCTATATGACATCATTGTAATGCTCCTGAAGCCCATTATGAAGCGTGGACGTACCAACGCTGAACACAACTTTATTTTCCAACATCACATTATGGAGGAAACTCTGGATGACATGATAGTGTGGTAGAAAATATATAGATTTATAATAATAATAATAATAATAATAATAATAATCGACACATCGCGTAACAGTGACAAAACGCTGGGTTTAATTGCAGGCCACTTCACAGTGCGAGTTCCAAATAAAAAACGCATCACAGGCCACTTGACATCAATTACAGACATGAATCATTCATTAGATGCAATGAGTTTCTGGTTCACACACGGTTAGCTCCTCAGGCCCAAGCAGCCAGTAATGACTGCGTGCCATGTCCAGGCCTGGCATCTTCATGCTCCCCGCTCCATCTTCATGAACGGGGTTTGTTGCCTATCTATGTACACAGGAAGGTACGGGGGTGCCATCGCTGTGAGGGCCTAGGCGGTGATGGGTAGGGAAGGAGAGCTTTGCTGAGCTGTTCAGAGTCACTTGCCTCCCTAAAGGGGGATTGGTGTGTGTGTGTGTGTGTGTGTGTGTGTGTGGAGGGGGGGGGGGGGGGGTGTTCCACAGAAAGCACAATTTAAT
>JAODOY010000003.1:2526584-2543076 GCA_025399855.1 Forbesichthys papilliferus | reverse complement strand
CATCTAAAACATGCAGGGCAGCGGCTCTCCAGGACCAGGGTTCCCTACCCCTGCTCTAGGCTAAAAGGCAGTCCCCCTTAAAGCAAGGCATGCCCCCCCGCCCCCTTTAAAACGATACATTTATAGAGCTCATCTGAAAGCCGTGATATAGTTTGCACACTGTATTTATATAATCAGATTCGATCTACAGTATTTCCAACTGTTTCACTAAAGAACTTTTGATGTTTTCATATTTGCTGTTGGAAAGCCCATAAAAGTTACTTCAAAATCCAATAAGTTGTTTTCCCTAAAACAGTGATTCTTGCCAAGATTACTAGATCTTGCCAGTAGTCGTACACAGTCCAAGAACTTCTTGGACTGTGTACGACTACTGGCATATAGTAGATTCAGCTGAGCCAATACGAACCAGCTAATTTGTAACCATAACAACCTTTATGGCAGGAGGACCATTGCTGTGTGTGACACAATAGCTAATTCTTCACATTATGAAACAATTTAAGACATTTGTTTTGTGTGTTTGTGTGTGGCCCACACAGCATTTGTTTTGGTGTGAGATGCTGGTGCTTAGTGCAACTCTAGTGCTGCTCTAGTGCAGGCAAGATCATACAGATACGTTAATATCATGTTACTGTTTAGGTAAGGCAAAATAATTGTACAACAATGCTAGGCTAGCATATAGACAATTTAAAATAAAGTAAAAATACAGTTTTAACCAACACAACAGCAGGAGGACCATGCCAGGCAACTATAGTTTAGCTAATTTGTGTTCATAATAATAATAATAATTTATTTTTAATTAATAATTTGAGCAACAGCATCCCAATCATGAAGTCTTATTTGTTATCTATTTCTTAAGATGGGTTTCTTGTTGTGGGTTTCTAAATGTGATTGACCTCAACAATATTGTCCTATATCATAAAAACACATTATGGATCCTTTTCTCTGAAATACATGTTTAACTTTAAATGTATTTTGCAAGCATAATGCTTTACCAGTTATCAATGGAGGCATGAATCAATACATATTTTCAAAATTCTTTGTTGACTTATTTATTTTATAATATCATGACAAAATACAACAAAGTCTATATAAACAGAGCTTTGGTCTAAACCATAATAAAATCTATCTTTTTTTGATATTTATTTATTTAGGTTTGCCCCTTTGATAGAGGTTTGCTGATAATATTCTGCATGTACATCTAACCCAATGCTAACATTCATCAATTCTATTTTGTCTTGTCTGTTCATCAAGATGCCTTCAGAGCTCTGTGGGGAGATACTATAATAAGGTAAGAACTAGTAAATGTTTGTCTTTTAAACAAGAAGCTCTGTGGTCATAAAGTGG
The DNA here is from genome assembly GCA_025399855.1 of Forbesichthys papilliferus. Taxonomy (NCBI): domain Eukaryota; kingdom Metazoa; phylum Chordata; class Actinopteri; order Percopsiformes; family Amblyopsidae; genus Forbesichthys; species Forbesichthys papilliferus. The sequence continues at coordinate 2,541,732 of JAODOY010000003.1, read as the reverse complement.
CTTGATGAGAAAAACATAAAATAACCTAACGGGAGGATCTAAGAACTTAATATTGGCAACAAAAACATAAAATTACCTATCAGAAAACTCTAAGAACTTAACAGCAGATGCCTGGTTACTAAAGCAGTTATCTACTGTCACCACAGACACAAACCCTAAATCAGTCACATCTAGCAAGACAAGCGTCTGAAAGCTGTAATCACAACAGACGGCATGAATTGAAAATGTCATGAGCCTGACACCGGGAATGAGAGATGAGTGGTTCTCAGTGCTGCTTCTACTCAGCAGACTGGGGCGTTTGTACTTCCTACAAGCACAACACATTCCTCTTCAGCCCGATGTGTTGCTGGCCCCCTCGTTTATCAGGGCTAATATATGCTTATGGCCGGGGCGTCTTGGAGTGAATTGGACCTGCCCAAGAGAGAAGGAGTTTGATTCACAGCTCTTCTCATCCACGACTGACAGCAAACAGATTCAATATGATCTTTTGCATGAAGGGAGGGTCAGCATTTTTCTTTTCAAAGTTCAGAAACCTACAAAACAATTGGCATTTGTAATTCACACATTATTGTGGTTGGAAGCATGAATCATATCATAAAATATGAATTGCAATAAAGCATATTTGTTTGCGTTGAGCCTGGGAGGGAGGAATGGAGAGAGAGAGGGGGGGGCTTGTCTCACTGCAGCCTTCCCAGTGAGATGCAACCATTGAACTATATGGATGCAAAAGAATCGACATACTCTTCTCTGCAGGCAGCTACTGCCTGTATGAAAGCAACAAAATAAAGTACAATTTCAAATGTAAAAACAGACAATTGTGTATTTATTCGCCTACGCACACAACAACAAGGCATTTGTGCACATTGAAACAATATGATATTATCTCTTATTTTTAGGTCAGGGATTTCATGGTGATTTGAGGCAAAACACAATCTGCTGTTTACACTGCATATCACCAAAACCTGAAGTCTTATGAAATCAAAACATATTGCATGACAAACTTCAGGATGGTATGCAATAATAATGATATACTAGGGATACAATAGGGTCCTCGCACACTGTGTGTGCTCGGGCCCTAATTAACTATAACTCAGTGAAGTTAGCACAGTACTTGTCTATTTGAACGTGTGTCAAAACAGTAACATCTCAATGTGCTCTATCTGCAGAGACCTAATGTCGTTACCTTCTTCGTTTGTGATGCAGATGTAGTTAAATGTCTGGCTATCAAAGTCTAATGCTAATGGGTATGGGGTTGCTACAGTAAGTGTGGTGGACAGAGTGGGTGGTCTTAATTCAAAGTGCCCGTGTAATTAGCTGAACTCAATTGTGCAGCTTCATGATTGCTATGCTAACGTTGATGCAAATTAGAAGAATGTAGGAGGTGAAGCCCACTACCAGCATAGCACTTAGAGTGCAGAGAGAGGCCAAACACTCTCCTAACATGGTAACGATGGGAAAGGACATTGCACGGTTGCCTTGTGTGTAACACCATAGGCTTAGTAGCCAGCGCTTATGATTGTAGGCTAATGCTTTTCTGACACAGCACAAGCATGCTAGCGTAGTCACAGAATATGACTCAGGCATCTCCTAATTGTATTAAAGCAGAAAGATAATGCTAACTGCATGTTAGCATTGTTTTTATTGTTTTAAATAGGCTTGATCCTATGACCCTTCAAATGAAAGTCAAACACCTTAGAGAAAACCCTTACGGCTTTACTATTTGCTTGTTTCTGCTAACTAATTTCCTCTATAAAGCTTACTATTTAGCATTCTGTTTGCTAGCCTACTAGTCTCTGTTTATTCCTGTCCTGGTGAGTTGTCCCAATGCAAAGACACCTTGGGGAGGACAATCTAAGGCTGATATGTCTCCGAGGTACACTTGCACACGAAAAGCCTTACACAGAGACATCATTGTCTTAGATTTGGTTTCGCCTCTACTTGTCACCCGCTGTGACAATCGGTATAGTATGGGCTCAGAGAGATGTTTCACACCCGCTGATGAAAATGTATCACTGACAAACATGATGATGATAATTCAGCAGAGTCACAGTCACACTCTTTCATAACTGATTAGGAATCACGAGCCATGAGTCAAACATGCTCTACTTCTCCACAGTCTTTGTTATCATTATTAACGAGGACATCTGAGAATTGTTAGAGAAACAACGTTTGTTTCGGTGTCAAATACGAGCAAACACTCCTGTAAAATAACGTTACAACGTGACCAACCCCTCCCTCGCCTGCAACCTCACTGCGTCACTGTGGCGGTCCAGAGCAACAACCATTAGTCTTGCTCATCCACAGCTCACCAACCCTCCTTGTAATCCCGCAACAACAATTTTATAACCAATTGTCGGGAAAACATTTTTTTTCTTTTCTTTTTTTTTGGGGACAAGGGGCACACAGTGGAATTAAATGGCACATTGTCCTTTAAAATATAAATATAAATAAATATATCCCATGGTAATTTCTTGGATTTGACTCACACCCATGCTAAAATCCAAAATAAGGAAAAGCAACATCACGCAATTAAAAACAGTGATGGAGCATTATGTTTGAGTTGTGAACAGATGTGAATTAAATTAAAATGGTCTAAATACAAATGTAACACAGAAGCAGTTTTCTATGCATCTATAAATCCAATTTGTCAAAAAAATGAAGATATGTATAAACAAGCATTAACTGTATTATAACTGCTTATAATGAAGGCTTTCTGGACACAATTTGCATAATCATCATGTTTTATAATGATAATGAGCTTTCCTCTGTACTTTTAGAAGCAGGTTAAGTAAAATTGGAACATTCCACTTCAACACTTTATGGGGTTTTCAAATGATTAAAGTGCAAATTTCTAGATATTTCTTGCTGTTTTAGCATGATTTGATGTGATTTGATGTTGCCATGAAGCTAACATGAAGCTAACATGAAGCTAACATGCTGCAGCCTCTCTGAGCTGAGATAATGAGTAAGTAACAAGGTATTTGCGTGAAAGGAGAGATAGCCATGCTGTTCCAAAAGCTACCTTCCATCTTTGTCACTGTGATTTATAATAGGGCGCGGGAAGCCACTCTATGCGGGAAGCAAAGCGGCATCCACATAATCTGACTGCTTTCAGCTGTAACAACTAATGTATCAAGAGTTAAGGTGCTTGACTGTAATGGCTACTGAAGACTCCATGATTGGGATGCTGTTGCTCGGCCTGTTGTCTGTCAAAAAAAAGCTCATTAATAAAGTAGACCCTTCTCCTCTCCTATGTTGTGTCATACAAGCAGTACACCAACACATGTATGGATGCAGACAGAGCTCACAAGACAAAGTGGCGACCTCATATAGCCAATAGCGACAGGAAGTGAAGTGTCACGTTTGCAAACTCACCCTCTCCTCTTCCTCCCGCAGGTCCGGCATTGTGCTGACGCACAGCGTTACCGCAGTGATGGCCACGAATATCACCGACAGGCAGGCAAAGATCTTCCCGGGCAGGCCAGAGTGGGGGTTCTCCACCATGTCCCTCAGCCTGCGCATGCAGCTCCCTCCAGACACCTCCTCCTGGGGATCCCCCGTCCCGGGATGCTGCTGGGACTCCTCGTCGCACGACTGCGGCGCCGTCAGCTCCGCCTCCTCCTCCTCCTCCAGCCTCTGCCGCTCCTTCTGCTCCTCCTGGCGAAGGCGAAGCTTGCGGAGGCAGCACCAGTCCAGACTGTTCTCCTCCACGCCCCAGTAGAGCAGCTCCTCCTGGAAGGAGAGGGCACACATCTCGCGCAGCAGCCGCAGCTTCCCCGCCGCCAGGAAGGTGACGATTGTCCGGAAGGCCGAGGGGCTGCGGTCGAAGAAGTACTCGTCGCGGCTGCCGTCGTAGTCGTCGCACACGTCCATGAGCTCCTCCTCGTTGCTGCAGCTGCGTAGCTTGCCCAGGCGCGTCATGGGGAACTGGTCCAGCGTGGACCAGGGTATGCGGTACTTGATGCCGCCCACATTGATGATGGCCGCCCGCTCCTCGGCCTCCCGTGGCGGGGGCTGCCGGAGGAGCTGCACCCGCTTGTAGAAGAGGCCCTTCTTGGAGCTCACCTCCTTGCGGTTGTTGACCGGGTTGAAATGGAAGGTGGTGAACTGGCGCTCCGTGCTGCCTGCCAGGAAGGCCACCTCCTGGTACATCCCTGCGACGCCCCCGTGTGGCCGGCGTGAGGGTGGCCCTCACACTGCGAGGAGGAGAAGGAGGAGGAGGAGAGCAGGGCGCTTCGAGGGGCACGAGGGGCGACCGGTGTCCAGGTCACCCATTCAGCACCACTCCAGGCCTCTGTGTGTGTGTGGTGGGGGGGGAGAGCACAGTGGAATCGTTCATTGTGTTGGCAGGTGAATCAACGCTGTGTCAATCTTCTCTATGGAAAGGGAGGTGTAGTAGTTTAACATGCTGTCTCACTGATTAAGACACACAAAGGCAGTATGTACTGAACAAGGCTCTAGAACAGCTTGCATTTACAGTGTAAAGACAACTGACTAAATGGCATCTCAAATCTAATTGTAGCATCAACTCGGGGCAATGGCAGCGTGCGACAGCAACGAATATGCTGTTTTCCTATTTTATGCCTCAGCGAACACTGGGCTAATAATTAAAAGTTGTGTCAGGAAGTGCTCGGTGTTAAAGTTTTCATTTGGTGGGTGACATAAGCACATATTACAAATACATAAACACACACTGATGTATACAGGCCTATTCCAGGCATGCTGCAGTATTGAAAGATACAGTACATATTCCACAAGGCTTATATAAAAACAGAATGAAGCTATTCACAATTATTGATTATTTGAGTATTTTATTAATGTCATTAAAATGAAGCTTCAAACTGTATGTCAGAAAATATCTATCAATATAATGACTACAAATAAAATAAAAAGAATAGCCTGACATTCATATTCAACTGGAGCAACAAAACAACTAAATCATAATGTTGTTTAACGGCTTAAATGTGCAAGCATTCCCAGGCTTAGCGAAGGTAAGAATGTTGAAGTATTGATTCGGTGTGATTTGTAAATCCTTCTGTTGCTGCCAGGCTAGTGGTGAAAAATACTATGACCCAACAACAGCAGTAGAATAAAGCGTTGAAAACAGGGTGTAATATCTCTGAGGCAGTAATAGCAAACTGAGTTTACAGTAAAGACTTCAATGCCAACCACAGTTTCTTTTTTGGAAAAGACATTCTCTGCACTACCTAAGATATATCAATGTATTATTCACCATATACATCAGCAGGTGCAACACTGCAACCCTCGTTGTTGTAAATATCTGTACTGTACTTGTAAATGTACAGCCTTTCAATGCCATAACCACACAACCCTACCCTGGCTGTGCCCAATTTTCCTCTGAGATTAGTTTTGACTGAGACTATAGTCTGGAAACCCTGCTCACTGTAGTGTTCAGCCACTCTCGATAGCAGACCAATCAGTGGCCAGTGGGGGTGGCTAAGCACAATTATGTTGAAGTCAAATGTTTGTTTGAAAATGGTGCTAGAGCTAGATGAAGTGATACAAACAGTAGGCTGCTCCAATAGGTCTACGCCATAGTTCTATGGTTTACGCCCATTAGAATGTTAACAATCAACAATGGAGCGTGTCCACAATCTATTCATGAAGTGAAATGCGGGACTAGTAGGTTACATCAGGGGTAACACATTGCAGCTCTCCAAAACAATAATAAATAATAATCAAGTGTATATTCTTATGCTGATTTCAACCACAAGGACATGGTTTAGAGACACATCATTGACTTCACTTACACTTAGCAAAATAATGAGCTATTATGAGCCAGTTGCATAAACTAGTAAAACGACAGCATTGGCTTACTGAGTGAGACATGGCACCTACGAGCACCCTCAGGAACACAGGAAGACAGATTGCAACTCGCTGTATGTCGAGTGTTCAGTATTGGCCATAAAGGGATGGGATTAAATCAATTGTGTTGCCAATAAATAAAATACAACTCAAAGGACCTAATAACAAATGCCTGAGCAAGAAATGTAACCTGACTGTGAGGTTTAACCCTTTCTGTTCCATGTTAACCCTTTTTGTTTATTAGGACAGCAGTTTAGATATTAATAGTGGATATGAATTGGTCATAGCCTATACAATATAGTCATATAGTCTATGGTATACTAATGACCAAAGGGGTCCAACCAAATTGGGTTTAGAAATGCTGTGTTTGGATATGTAGGCTACACTGTTTATGGAAATAGGCTTATTATAGTATACCTGCTGTGTTACCTTAGGACATTTTGTAAATTATGTCAGCATAAGTGTGTGCATCAGTGTGTGCATAATTAATACTCCTGAGCTGTACAATGTATAATAGCCAGAGATGGGGCATGTGTTTAAAGGTCAAAGGTCAAAATCATGTAACCATTGTTACTTTTTATGACCTAGGACAACCATTCAGTTAATTTCTCCATCTAAGAATAGCTTTGATGGCAGACAGTGAGCAATTCAATAATGCAGGGAGAGGTAAATGGTCTTTCTTCTATTGAAAGAATAATGAGAAGAGCAGTTTGAAGACCCTAATCACTGGCCAGATAGTCTGAGGTGCAGAGAAGGAGAGAGAGAGGAAGGGGGGGGGGTATAGTTTACTGCTTACTTTAGCCAGCAAGGTTTCTTATCACATTCAGGGTTAATGAAAACAATGTTGCTCTTATGAACATTATTGAGTGTCTTCAAAGCTTCAAATCTTGAGTCAAAATTAGTTTGATTTGGGTTCATCCAATTAGACAAGGCTATACATTCCCAAATGTAATTTATGTATTCTAAATTATAGTCCACATATACGTTTGTTTTCAGACTAATTTACTTGGCATAATTATATGTCCCATTTAAAGATTGAGGGCATCTTGGAAAGAAAAATGAGAACAATGCAACAGAAAACCTTATGATGAGTAAAAAACGAATAGGTCAATGATAGTTTACAGACAATCAATGACAGGCAATGACAGGCAATGCTGTTTCTTAATAAACATTGCTCTATGTATGCTTTTGTAACATCTGAAGAATCTGAACACACTGCCCAAAGGCTTGAATATGACAGGTTATTAAACATAATATACTGTAGATTAAATCAGTGAGATATACTATCCTGGCTGTTTATTCCAGACCTCAATACATTTGGTAGATAACTATCAGAATACTGACACACATGGAAACAGGGCAAGAAGTGCTGGAGGAGGACCATAAATTGGCAAGTTCTCTCTCTCTCTCTCTCTCTCTCTCTCTCTCTCTCTCTCTCTCTCTGTATATAAAAAACACATTCAGTGTGCTTTTGTCTTGTTATTGGCCAGACAAAACACACTTGTGTGTTGGAGAAACATCTGTCTTCAATCATCAACAAGTTAATGAGCCCAACAAAGGCGACTATTGATGCGAGCAGTAAGAAAAGACTCGGTCTTTCAACACACATTAGTATTTGAGTATTGACCCGCAAAGCGAATTATCTGTGGAAATACTGACCATCTACATTATTTTTCATCTACAGTGCATTCAAAAGAACTGACACGTCATGTTAACGCAAAGAGAATAAAGAAACACTACATTTGCACATAAAGCATAGTTCAATTCCAAAAAAGTATTTGATAAATGGGAGTTGATGATCTGATTATTACAGCCGCATATTTTTTCCATGTCATTAAAATGAGCTAGGCATGTCGCTTTTCTAGAATGAGCATTCTAGCTAGATTTACAGTAGCCATATATTCTATAGACCTGTACTATGTTGTCTAAAACCAAAAAGACACCGGACATTACCTGCCGTGTTTGCTGCTCCTCATCTGGCAGCGTTAAGTTTTCCGTGAGGACTTTCTGTGGTAGGACATTAAGTCTGAATTGTTCACATGCCACATTTAAAAACGCAAGCAGGTAAAACCCTTGGTAAAGTTGCGCTTCTGTAAAATCGGAAAATCACTGGATCCAATTTAAAAAATGTATACAAAATAATTGTGTCGATCAAAATTCACTTCACGTGCACTTTGCGGAGGCAGTTGTAAACGCTGCAGAAAAGACGAGACTGACAGGGTGTCGTTACGATCCCGAGGATACAGCTCCGATCTGCTCAAGCGCGTCTTGAAGCTGCGCACTACTCCTGACCTTCGCTAGGCTACTGCTTTTCAGCGGATGCACCTTTAGCTTATACTGTAGGGTATTTAACATGGTATTTAACAGGTTAAACTATTCTTATCTATTCCGCAATAACAATATTATTTCATTTTTTGATATCTCTTGATTGGCTAGGTGTGCATACCTGTTACCTGCGATTTACAGGTGTACATATTATATTGTAAATCCAATCCAATGTCGAATCAGTCTTTTGCTGAGCTTTTCTTATTTTATAGGTGCATGGACTGTGAGCTATGGATTGCATTTTGGAACAACCACAGTATTAGGTTGTGTAGAGGCTTTTGCATAATGTAACACATAACTGACAACTTAAAATGTTATAGACCAACAGTGCTGTCCAGTTAATTTAACTTCACCTTTGTTAATTTGTTTCAGAAATAATTAGATAAGTCCAATATTTGCTATTTGAAACGAAAAGGCAGCTTTGTGTTAAAAATGACAAATATATTGTCTCACCAAAGCCATCCTTTCTAATAGTATATTAAATTCAGTCAGGGCAGTGATCATTGATTCAGATCAAATGATCTGCTTACAAGCCATTAGCCTATACTGCATACAACGAAGCAGTAAAACATTCAACACATAGGCTACTGTTAATTCACCGAATAGCTTTTAACGAACTCTATACCTGGTAAAGCGTTTAGTCTCTGTCTGAAGAGATATAATAGGCGCTCTGCGCTCCTATGAAAATAGTACAGTAGGCTGTACAGGCTATTTCCACAAAACAGTTCTACCGAGAGAGGGCGCTAAAACTCCTAGTGAGCAACCCTGATTGTCAGCATGGGTCATCAGTAATGTTACATTCGATTATAGAGAATGAAGCCTAAATCTCCATTAATAAAATATTGAAAACGGTTTGGTATTTGGATTTGAAAATGATTACAAAAACTGATGATATTTTATTTAGTTATGGACTATGTGGAAATATCCACCAAATAGATCACTCAATACCCTAATTGTTTGTGTCTGAGTTAAGATAACGCTACACTGGCGACGTTCTTCTGTTGGCACAGCAATCTCCCCATTTCCCACTATTGAGCTGTCTGTCAATCACTATGAGATACAGTATAGTATACGATCTCATTGGTTGTCCCTTCCACTATTAATGCTAGTGCGGTTTTCTATTGACTATATTTAGAGGACAAACCCTGACTGCTTTTTGTCTTCTGTAAGAAATAATTGCTCTCATATCATCGTTTGTTCCATCTGTTATACCGGTATGCCTACAATGTGTAGTTTAGCCACATATCTGCTGTATTCATAAATTGATTATGCCAATGTTTTGAGAGAATAAATCAGCGCACTCCGTCCAGATAAGGAAGGACAAATTACACTGATACAGATATGATCAGTCCCTCCATGGGCCTGACGGTGAGGGATTACCTTGCACGCGATGACTGTCAGCAGAGTGAGGAGTCAAGCATTGATTTTATCATAGCAGCTAATGCTCAGTAGTAATCCCTGCTCGGGAATAAGTAAATTTAGGCAGTGAGTAATGAGTAGCCAACCGTGTGATTATATGTCCATGTTTTCTTGTCTTCCAGGGCCTATAACCCTGGAACACTGGCAATTCTTACAATGAGATTAGTGGGTACAAGGGGGTTTACAGCACCCTCGTATGCGTATGAGGGAGTCTTGGTAATTAACTAAACTTATATTTGAATATGGTTTCCCCCACCAGATTAATCACATCAGATCACATTAATCACAGGTTACGGTTAAGGTTTTTATTCCTTTTATATTTATTTAATCAGATTGTTTTAACGTATATGTCATTATTCTTTAATGCATGTGTTTGAATGTTCTAATACTTTTTAAAATCTGATTCCTTTAACCATTTTTGTTAATGTTGTTTCTCTGTATTTCTGTATTTGTTTAGTCCAACTGTACATGTATTCCCTCTCTGTAAAGCTATTTAAACTGCAATTCTGTATGAAAAGTGCTATATAAAGAAAGATTATTATTATTATTATTATTATTATTATTATTATTATTATTATAACCCAACTAGCAACTATTGTGTAGGGAGACACATGGCCTACTGTAAAATAGTTGCTTCCTCCTCTTATAGAGCCAAGGAGTGGACCAGGAAAGCTTGTGTTTGCAGTCGAGTAATGATGCGCTCAGAAGCAAATGAGACTCCCTGGGTCTACATTATCCTCCTTTCCACTTCAGAGCCCAAGAGATCTGGCCCCACTCCAACCCATTATAAATCTGAGCCTATAGATGCTCTCAGTCCCCACACATTTGTATTTTGGTTATAGTTTTTCAAGTTTTGGATTTGCATTATAATCAAGAGTTTAAAGCTGTAACCCTTCAGCCGTCATCCTTGATTCGTTGCTGGAAGTGCTTGTGTAGTTGAAACGCTAGAACTGTTGTTTTGGTTTGAAACTCAGCTGTGTGATGAGTCTGTCCCTCAAACTCATTCCTACTAATATATCTCTGCAGGCATCGCTATGCTCCTTATTAAGACCTTGAGCTCAAGCTCGCTGTGAAATTATTGAATATATTTTCATGGATCAAAATGAAAGCTTTGGGTTTGTTGACATTTACTGCATGCTTTCCCACACAATCACAGATAGAGGCTACATTAACACACATTTTGGAAATCTCTATGACATTTAGAGACTATTCTCTGTAATTTGGCCAGAAACACATTCAGTATATAGTAATACATCTAATAAATGTTCTGCAAATATCAATTTATTTCCACACCATCCTCTCAGCTGTTAACATTTTGTTAACTGCACTGAAAGTTTTCCTGGAATAATGACCGATAATAATCACATTCTTCTACATAAAATTTCAATTTAGAATTGCTTTAATTATGTCAGTATGAGTATCACTAATGCATGTTCTCCTTTTCATTAGCTGCATTCTGAAATCTCACTCCCATCATGACTTTGCCAGAAGTAGAGACCCAACCTCACAGAGAAAGAATTGCAGGGAAAACAATGAATAACCAGAAGAGTATTTACAATTTATACAGTAAATCCTGTAGGCTACAATATACTGTATGCTTCTCCTTAATGAAAGTAAATATGAGTTCATGTAGACTGTGAAGCCTTTATAACAATGCTTTCCCAAAACCAAGATAAAAATATCTAATGGAAGAGAAAATAACACATGGATGTTTTTGCTTTTTACTGCAAACAGGAACACATAAGTAAAGTTTGCATGACAGTGAAAATTATATTTGGCAGCTCTCTTTTTCGCTACTCACATGAAATATGAATCACATCATCATAAATACACAAACCAAAATGGAAGTAAAGCACGCACGCACACACACACACACACACACACCCACCCACACACACACACACACACACACACACACACACACACAGACAAGCACACAGTTGTGACCACAGGCCACAGTGCACTGCAGATAAAGAGTATCACGCTGACTTGAGTGTTTACTTGGAGAGAAGAAGATGTAGGCCTACTTGAAATGAAGAGAAGTGCGCCGCAGTCTGTATTTGTGCAGACGCAGATGTGTGGAAGAAGGTAAATAACGTGGAATATTCCAGACTTTTAACTTGGCTAACTGGGTCTTGCTATTGAATGAGTTTGAAAGTAGATAAGAATAACGAATAAGACAGTTGGCTAGGCTTTACTTCACTTTAACAATGCACTATACTAATGCCATCGATCGTATGGATTCACCCATTTATGTGGGGTGGTGATCAATGATCCCATCTCCGGAACTGTCCTGGACTGAAAGCTTGGAAGAGCTCACAATGCTCACATGTAGATATAAAACAACATTCAGAAACTATGCTCTGCCCTGCATTAGCCGTATTGTTGTATGTTTTGTACATGTGTTATTCAATAAGTGTTTGTGGAATGAGGATCCTATAAACAAATAAACAAACTACTGCTGACTAATCAGTTTGGTCTTGCTTACTGAAGCAGTTATCTTTCAATTTTCTTTTGCCTATACAGTATCTTTGCAACACCTACGGTATCAGGGACCAATCGGGGTAGCCTTTAAACTAAACAAGCTTGCAAACTCAGGAAGGCTCTCGCAATCTCCAGTTTAATTTTGCTTTGAGAATCAGTCTGGAAAGCCTATGAGTTATTTTAAACGGGTCCAAGTAGCAACTGAACTTTTGAATCAGCGTCGTGTTGATAGCTATATGGGCGTGGTTTATTGAAAATGACCAGTTGGTTCATCCAATCAACTGCCATGTATTTTTTTGAAAGTCGGCCTACCTGCCATTCACAAACAGTTTCAATGTACGGCTCCCCAGATGGACTTGTCACAACTATTAATCTGGCATGTCAGGTTACAGGCATCACTACCTTTGGATTGGACCAGTTTTTGGTGGGAAGCAGGCTGAACCATTAATGTATTTGACCTTTTCGTGTGTATTAAGTGATACACACAAAAAACTTCTAGATTTTATCTTTCACTGGAATAACCTGAACTATTCCCAGATGTCTTGGGCTAGCTGTCATGAGTAATTACTGGCTTCAGCTCAAGATGTTAGCTCACAGAGAGGAAAATAGTTTTTTATTTTAATCCAAGACTGTCACAGCATTTGTCATAAATGTCCTCCACTATCATTGCAGTCCAACATGTGCAACACGTCAGTGAAAATCAGTCAGGGACTGGTGGCACAATGCCTGGCACATTCATTATTCCTGTCAGCAGGTTTAAGAATGGTCTCTGCTGTATACAGTATAACTGGGAGTCATATAAGATGTTTCCTTCTTTCTCTGTGTCTCAATCTCTCTGTCACACATTTGTTTTGGCTTTATAGCTCAATGTAATGCTGTATTCTATCTCTCTCCTTCTTTCTCGGCTCAATATCCCCTCACTATCATATTATTGTATGGCATTGATAGAAGCTGTATGCTCAGAGTGCAGTGCAGTCATTTGTTTTTAACGTGGTAAACCTTCTGGAACAAAACCTCCGGCTGAGCTGACAGAAAAACAACAAATCAGTTCAGTATCACGTCTAATATAGATGTATTTTTTTAAATTTAGTTATCTATTTCCATCATTGTAAAATATAGTTTCTGTATTACAGTTAAAGGACATGAGCAACAATTGTGTTTGGCTACCTGCATTCAAGTGCAATATAAGTATAATATAAGGAAAAAGGAACATAAAAAAAATAAAAATAAAAAATAAATAAATAAATAAATAAAAAGCAGCAGTCTAACTAGAAAAAAAAATAAATAAATAAATAAATAAATAAATAAATTAAAAAAAAAATAAATAAATAAAAAACTCAAAAATAACTAAAACAACTCAGAAATCACAACGGCGTGTACAGCCCTGTCTCCTGCCAGGAACCGAAAACAGAAACAAACCAACAACACATGAAACAACGTGACATGAACAATAACCCACACCCCCTCCCCGGAATCACCGGTCTTTATGCCCTCACGCCCACACGGCTGACGGCAATCTGCCTGATCACACGTGAGGGCGTGAGGCACTGGGGGTGTGGGCAGTCTCTCCGGCTGTCCTACACCGGCGAGACAAGGGAAGCGTTACATTTGTACCTTAGAATCTGCAAGTCTTTTTACCGATTTTTACCGAGATATCGGATAGGTTATAGGTTGACTGACTACCATAACAATGGCAAATCACTATAGCATTCTACATAGGATGTCTATCAATACGTCGTTGCAGGATGGGTAAACGACATCTGGAGACCGAATGAACCAGTCATCACAAGACATGTAAGTAAATCAACAACAATTACCTACTGTTACTGGTTAAAATGTTATAGCTTTGTTAGTTAAAGCTAGCTGGCTAACATTAGCAGACGAACTTGAGTGCAGAAATTTCTACCGCAACGCAACGGAAATATCGGTCATTTTAAACTGGCATATCTGTATGTGTGCCCTAACGGTAAAATACATAAAAATTATATAATTAACCCTCGCGCTGTCCTATGGGTCAAAATGACCCGGCGCACTTGCCAGTAGAGGGCACAACCACAACACGGACATAAGACATTCCGCGGTTTGCTCCCTCTGCTGCTAGTCTGCTGAAATGCCTTAGAACAGCACGAGGGTTAATTATGCTTCTATATATTGACACATGCGCCAATGCATTTGTCAAAAGGGGGAATGTATGAAATAAGGTATTTACCTCATATGGGTTATTGACTTACTTAGATTAACAAGACATGTAGGACTGTATTTACAGTAACAGTTTAGAAAAAGAAGAGAGAAGAAAAACAAGTCATATTTTGTTTTAGTTGCAGAGAACAGAATGTCTACTGCTACAAGTTGAAAATCTAATGCCAATGTCAATGTTACTTTACAGCATTAATATTGTTTGTCTGCTTTCCCATTTATAATTTAATCCAACCTGTAGGATTCTCATATTAATTTCATGAGTTTCTTTCATCTGATAATTCAGTTCATGATCATGTAAGGACCTTGACAATGATACATTAATTAACCTTTTGAGTTTAACTAGGCATAAGTTTATCATTGTTCAGAGAGCAAAAATACTATCTATTTTTAGATCTGTGGCAGCGTGCATTGTTAACAAAGCCCAGTGTAATTAAAAGTCCATCCATCCATCTTCTCCCGCTTACCCGGAGTCGGGTCGCGGGGGCAGCAGCTCCCCAGACTTCCCTTTCCCGAGCCACATCAGCAAGCTCTGACTTGGGGATCCCGAGACGTTCCCAGGCCAGTGTAGAGATATAATCTTTTCAGCTGGTCCTGAGTCTTCCCCGAGGCCTCCTCCCAGCTGGACGTGCCTGGGACACCTCCCAAGGGAGGCGTCCAGGGAACATCCTTACTAGATGCCCGTACTGCCTCAAATGGCTCCTTTCAACGCAAAGGAGTAGCGGCTCTACTCAGATTTCCTCACAGATTGCTGAGCTTCTCACCCTATTTCTAAGGGAGACGCCAGCCACCCTTCTGAGAAAACCCATTTTGGCCACTTATACCCGTGATCTTGTTCTTTCGGTCATGACCCACCCTTCATGACCATAAGTGAGGGTAGGAACGAAAATTGCCCGGA
>JAODOY010000003.1:2490833-2526484 GCA_025399855.1 Forbesichthys papilliferus | reverse complement strand
ATATATATATATATATATATGCATTGTTTAATTAGACACATCGACTTGTTCTAGTGACTAGGCTTGCTCATAGACTATACATTAATATCATAGACTATATATTATTATCAATCAGTATAAAAGTTTGAAAACGTCACCTGCGTGTATGTGATATATTAAATGCTCCACAAGGGGTCAGACTATCCATGTGTTCACAAAAACGAATGCTTTCCATAAATTAACACATTCTTTCAATTTCACTCATGGCCTATCCATTCAAACCTGAGATAATGGTTGCTAGATAAAAAAAACATATCCAGCAAATGTAAATATGTTAGAAAACCTCACAGTAGGTATCTTATTAAAACAATGAAATACATTTTTGAAAAAGGGGTGTAACCCTACAATCATTGAGGCAGTTAGCAATTTCTTAATAATTCATATGACACTTAGACTGCCAGTTATTACTGACAAATTAATTTTGAACCTAACCAGGAAAATTGATTCCCGTGTCATTTTGTGTGGTCTGAAATTGCCCAGAGCTACAGTATGAGAGAGACTGATTTTCTTTGTGCAGTGGGATGGAACATTTTCTCTTTGTAGAGCCTTTTGCAACTCTTTGCTGGTAGACAGGTCACAGGCTTGTCCAAAAAAATAACATTATAACAAAAGGTAGGCCATATTGTGACAGGGTGGACTAGCCAAGAAAATGTAAACTTTGTAGTCTAAACATTTTTGAGATATTAATATTTATTTATTTATTTACCCATACATCCAGTAAGTTGGTATAATTACAGTTAAAGATTCTCAGAAGAAAAACAATCTTATTTTCATGTAACATTCCTATGATTTATGATATTATGTGTGTGGTTAGGCTTGTTATAGGGTTTTATAGTGAGAATGATCTAATTTATTAAATGTAATTCATTCAAATGTATTTCAGGATGGTATAGATGTTCTCCTGAAAGCTCAGTGGTTTAATCCCCAACATGCCCAGCTTACCCATAAGCATTATTTTGGTCACAATGACCAACCTGCACAAATGCTTGAAACAACTCTTTAAACCTGGCAATAGCTCAATGCCCATCCTGCTCATCCTCAATGGCCTTGGAGGATTTATGTTTTGTGTTAAGTAAGGCTGAAGCTACTCATGTTATCTCACTCCATCAATAGCAAATACATTAACAATATCTAGTCGCTGCAAGCACACTATTAATTTACCACGACCTGTCCCTACAGGGGAGAATGATTGTTGGAGGCAACGAGGAGTATCTACTTACCCCTCCTTGGGACACGGTGTCGCTGCTTAGGGATCAATGTCCATTGAGTAAAGGGAAAGAGGCGAGTAGGCAGGCAGGCAGGCAGGCAGGCAGCCAAGCTGTCCACTGCAGAGGGTCCTCGACCTCAGCTCAGCTCGAGTGACGCTGTCACCGAAGAGGTCCCTGTAGACCAGGCCGAGACAGAAAGGGATGTGCTGGCTGATGCTACAGCCATGTCCTTTTCACACAGAAACATGGGCCTTCCTTTCTCAAAGGTTGAAGAGGACAGAGGTAATTGATATTGTGGGCTCCGGTTCGTGACAGGAAAAACTTAGACTACCATTGACAGTTATTTGTCAGTCAGACACTAAGACATTTATCACTTAGAGAAGTACCACTTACTTATGTTGGATTTAGCCCAAAAGTTGGCAGGTTACTTTTCAGCATAATCAGAAATATATTAAGATTATAATTATACATGCAGTTACAGTACATACCACATCTGACATAAATGTGCAATACAAAAATGATTACAACAGTAGTTGACACATACAAAAAAAGTCTTACATTTGCTAATATATTGTTGCTATAGGCAACAGCCATGACACCATGTGACCAAGTTGTATGCAATGTATGCAAGTTCTACTTCTGCCTGACTCCATTTAGATCTGGAAAGTGCCTTTCACAGCAACTTTAAATATACAATATGTGCTTATTGAATGATTTGAGCTTCATTTTCATTCACAAAATGTTAGTAAAAAGTAAGCTATCTCACCTCTAAGACATTTTCTTTCACAATAACATATTGTATAAAAGGATTATTAATCAACTAGTAACACCACACTGCATGGATCTAAGACAATTGTCATACAAATCCTTAATATTTCCCTTTTTAGCGGTGTTCCATGCACTATTTCTTTCTGATCATATCACTCTTGTGTCTAAAATAATAGAAGTCTGTGAGAGTGCTCAACATTTTAATGTGACATTATCATTGTATGTTTTCTCTGCAAGGAGGGTGTTGGACTTCCTCATGTTGAGATGATTAAAGTCAGTCACATTGAACAGTTGATAGTTCTAATGGAGGGCAGAAGGTGCTTGTCCAGACCTAATGAACAGCAAAGGCAGCTGACAGCTGTGGGAAGAGTTTAGAAGAAAAAAAAAAGAAGAAAATACAGTAATGAACCGTAGCAGACGTGGATGCAATGGGCAGGATGTATGGTTGCAGCAAATCCAATGGGTTTACAATATGTTTCGTTGTTGACTTCAGTGGGGCTTGTGGAGACCAATTATAATGCTAATAGCAAGGTAATACAATGCAGCTTTAATTTGTTTATGCTTGCTTTGTCAGTGTTGTGCAGTGCGTGATCAGCCACAGTTATCCCTGCATATGAATGTGTGCCATTAGACCACCGCAGAGGCCGGCAATTTTGTCCATTACAGTTACTGTAGGCACGAGAAGTCAAACTTACCTTTCTGTTTTTAGCAAGGATCATTGAGGAGGGATTTTTGTGAGTAGTGGGAAAAAATATGCAGGTAAATATCAGACAAAAACATTACTTTGTTTTGGTTTGCTTTTTCATTTAGATACTGAACTTTAGGAAAGAGAATAGTATATTTGTTCAATCTATCTTAAAAAAAAAGTAAAATACATTTTCTTTCTGTTCATATTGTGAAGGGAAAATCAATTTTCACTTCAAACCTTTAGCTTGCCATAAGAGGTATGCGTGTTCTTTATTTTATTGTGTTCTTACTTCAGGCAGAAGTTGTCTGATGAAAGCTCTTTTCTGTCATCAGACATTACCTCTGGACATGACATTGGTTCACTCTTGGAAAAAAGAAAGTGAATTCCAAAAAAGGACCCTCTGTGCTTTGTTTGATACGCCGGTCTATTCACAATGCTTGCTTTATTTATAGTAGTGCTTTCTCCAGGGGTTCTCTCCTACCTCATAGGACTCTCACATCCCACTTTCAATGTTTTCAGAGCACGAGTTCAGTTCACAATGTTACATGCATGGACAAAATCCTATTCAAAGAAGACTGGTCTCTGAAAGAAGATAGTCGGCTATGTGCACCTTCATCTCCATAGAAGTAACCTTGGCAAACAGCAGAGACTGTGGTTTTCAGAGGCATTCAGCACAACGAATGTATCATATAGTCAGTGTCATGAGTTACTGTATGTCCATGCCAATAAGTATCCAAGCTGTCTATAGTATTTAAGTGATCTGGAACACAGTCTACAGTATATTCTGTAAAGTAGAAATTAAAGTACAATAAATGTTATATTTTATACTTCATTATTAATATGAATTTTATAATAATACAAATAATATTATTATTATCCATCTATCCTTGCATCTTCATCCGGGCTCGGGTCGCGGGGGCAGCAACTCCAGCAGGGGACCCCAAACTTCCCTTTCACGAGCCACATTAGCAAGCTCTGACTTGGGGATCCTGAGGCCTTCCCAGGCCAATGTGAAAAAATAATCTTACCTAGTCCTGGGTCTTCCCCGAGGCCTCTTCTCAGCTGCCCGTGCCTGGAACACCTCCCAAGGGAGGCGCCCAGGGGGCATCCTTACCAGATGCCCATACCACCTCAACTGGCTCCCTTCGACTCAAAGGAGCAGCATCTCTACTCAGAGTTCCTTACGGATAGCCGAGCTCCTCACCCTATCTCTAAGAACAACGCTAGCCACCCTCCTGAGTAAACCCATTTAGGCCGTGTGTAGAGTTAAGCCCCACAAGATTTAAAAGGTAGTGCTCCTACAAGAGTTCTGGCTCCTTCCCCCACAGTGAGGTGACATTCCTTGTCCCCAGAGCCAGCCTCTGCCGCCTGGGTCTGGTCCATTGAGGTCCCTGACCTTCACTGCCATCCATATGACAGCACACCTGACCCCCACGGTTCCTCCCACGAGTGGTGGGCCCACAGGATGGAGAGGAAAGAGAAAGAGGAAATAATAATTATTGTTAATATTATTATTGCATGAAGAAAATTTAGTTGTAGAAAAAATCACAATGCCCAATTATCAGTATAATGCCAAAGTTGGGAAAATAATACAAAGGGTACAGACTTGCATCATTAGTTTGAGTAATGACGAAGACAAGTGTTTGAGCAGTGAAATCTGCTATTCTTTGTGTCAATGTTGAAAATGTTGCCTGCTCCCCTTCATTGCAGCATCACAGAGTAAATTCAGTATATAGAGTGTATTCTTGCATAACATGAAATTTAGCCAAAAAAGTTACTGAAAATTGCTTATTTGGTGTGACATAATTTCTGGATGGTAACCAACCACCTCTGACCTATCTTCCCACTCCCAGTGAGATAGCCAATCATGTTGGGCAAATTATTTAATAACGCAACACCAACTAAAAAGTTCTGCTCAAAGAGAGAAAATGTCTGTACAATATAACAGTTGGATGTTGTAATAATCAATAATAAATGACTATTCATCTAAGAAGAATTAATTTAAATATATATATATGGCTTCACAGATTAATCCAAACTAGGGCTTTGGATGGAAAACTATGCACAATGACCATGGGCTATTTGGTAGTGGGTGATGGTATTATTACACTTGTGCTTAATTACTGTGGCTAATGAGACAAAATGAAATCACCCACTGAAGACCAAGCTTTCAGCAGAATAATTACTGCTGTTGACCTTGTGCCGCTCTCTGATATGCAAGTGTATTACTTGGCCTGCAATAGCTCCCTGCACTTACAGGCGATGTACACAATAGTCTGCTGTGCACCAGAACAGACAGTGAGTCACAACAATACAGTCTCATAGCAACTCTTGGCTCTAGGCTGTTCTATTGAGATTTTACTGATTAAAAACAGATTTATATGGATTCATTCAATCCAGCATAAAGTATAGTCAGAGTCACAACAATAGTCATGATGTCCAAAGAAGCAGTCAGATCAGCTGAGTGAGTACATGTCACATTACTAGCAACCATATCAAATAACACCGGTGAGACAGAGGTACAGTATGTCAATTTGAATATGTCAAGTTGTGTTATGTAAAGGCACCTGAATAGACTGTTAAAATCTGATTTATGCCAAAAATCTAATAAAAAAAGCAGATAAAGTCTGTCCTAACCATATTAGAATACAGTTTAAAGGCCTTAGTAGAGATTGCAATTATTCAGGTAAAATCCTATGCTCTTTACAGTTCACCTCTTATTTGAAATGTTATTGAAGGTGTCAAGAATAAATAGTTTGTGTGTGCACACATGCATGTGTTGACTGTGTGAGCATCATTGGGTGCCATTGATTTGTTTGCATGTATGATGCTGACAGGTTCCCATCAGTTTTCCTTTGCACAACACTTCCAGGAGAGATGTGCTCTTCAAAGATGTGTGTACTGTAGATCAATGCAACTCATGGATTGGTGTTGGCAGTACAATGCTGTTGAAAGGCCATTTAGGTTGAATGTAAATGCTCAATTTAGTGGACAATAAAGTGAATTATGTGAGTGAAACCTCCAGTGTGGTACTGAATAAGAGGAAAATATGTTTCTGAAAAGAAAATATTTAAACATACTTCAGAAGCACAAAATTGCTTAGTTAACTGTATACATTCTACATGACTACAGTTATTGGAGTCTATTTTCAATGTAATAATTGCATTGATTGGGAGTTATTTGCATACATAATCCTTGCTCAAAATTAGAGAAAAATATCAATATCATAATTATTTGTTTGTTGCAGTGTTGATTCTATTACTTCTAAAATTTCTTCTGGTTTCATATGGCATATTAATATGTGTTGATATTTACACTCAGGACCAGATGAATGTGCTTAGCCACCAAATCAATGTCATACTGCTGCCTTAAGAGAAAGGTTCCTAAAATAAACATTGGAAAACATTCTAACAGGGTTATTTTCTACACTCGTAAATGTATGTGATTCACTGTGCCACGTGAAGGTTAATTTGTGGCCACAAGGAGGCAGTGTTGTCACTCTTTGCTATTTTTAACAGTGGCAAGGTGGACATATTTAAACTGTTAATAAGGTTTCTAATGTGTCATTTAACCCTGCCCATTTCACAGGTCAAAACTAAATGAAAATTAGGCAAAGTGAGGCTTGGCCTGCAAATCCTAATACTTGTTCTCGTGATGAGATTAACCAACATCATACTCTAATTTCTCATGACATCTATTGCCAATGTGGGATTTCTATTACGCAGGACTGAAATGTGACTGCATTGTAAGTCATTCAGGGCATGTTTCAACTTACTGTGAATGAGTAAATGTCTCAGTGTCAGAATTAATTCTTGCCTCTTGTTGGGAGAGGGAAGAATGTTGCCTTTCATCAGTTAAATCAATGACAGCCATTAGCAGGCTGTGCTGATGTGATAGTGTGTGTGTGTGTGTGTGTGTGTGTGTGTGTGTGCGTGTGTGCTTGCAGGTGTCCATGCGTACACACATATTTAAATGTTGAGGTAAGAGCTCTTCTATTCAAAATCTTATTTAGGTGTCCTGGATTGTCTGCAAAGACACTTAAGTGGAGCTACGGGCAGGTGTTTCCCAAAGATTTAAATGACACTTTATCTGTGTAATAGTTTGCCATTATAGTGACTGCAATAGTTTACAATGTCTTTCATTCTTCTCACCTTTCCTTCAGGACATTGTTGAACCTTTCTTATACAGTATTCAACATTGCTGCCATCTCTGTGGTAGTCTGTGGCTTAAATACAAACCTAGGCAACCAACCGTTGATTATTGTCTGTGCATTTGATGCATTGTGTTCTGTGTGAAGTGCCATTTACAAAACAAGCATTGTAAATAAGATGTAGCCTAGACCTTGAACACGGAGGACAACTCCTGGCTTTGTTTTACAGGAGCAGCAGATGGCAAGCATATCTATTCATAAGTCACTCTTCGAACAGACGATTAGTGGATTTGAGCTGGTTTCTAATGGTCTCGAAGAGGGATTAAATTGTAAGCTGTTCCATAACACATCTCTCTTCACTCTTTGCACTGAATCACTCAGAAACAGGCAACCGTGAACAGAATCAGCAAAATTATTTAGATTGGAAATGAATAGGTCTACCGCACTACCTTGAACTTTAGCCAACCACTTTAACCAAGTAAATTGTTTTGGTAAAATAAGTAACATACTCCTATATATGTTATGTAACATGAAAATAGCATCACACTACAGATCCCATTTCATATTCTTGTCACTGTGTAAACTCAGTGACATCAAAAACTTCACCAAAACAAAAGAAGAATATTTCCATCTAATTATTGCTCTGCCCATATTGCATATATATGACACTATAAGCTAAGACCCCAAGCAGTTATTCCAGAGCTCAAATCACACCAAAATAAATAAATAAATAAATAAATAAATAATATCCCACTCCAAAGTTCATGCAAATTCGACATTGATAAATATACATAAGCCTATTTTGATCTTAGCCTCTGGGTCACAGTTGCTGTTAGTTTTTTTGTTGTTGTTTCTTTAAGTTATGAAAATAGAAAAAACAGAAGCTCATCTCAATTATGTAACTGGTGCTGATCAGCCCACGGACAACCGCCCACCTGAGATGGCCTGAACATCCTCCACAAAATATCGACAGGATTTTTATTGCATGGCTGTTTTCTAGGAATTGTTATGGTTTCACTTGTGCACATCACCTGTTTATAATCTATCCAATGAATAACCTAAACATCCTGCAATTTTACTTTGCAAACTTTATTATTAGACATCTGGTGGGAGTGAAAATGTTGAATACTTTTAACAATACCCTTGTACAGTATATTGCAGAACATAAACTGTATATGAGACTTCACATATATCTGAGCTCAACATGGCTCCTGGAGAATGGGATTTTATTATCTGATTAATTCGCTCCTAAGGGAACAGCAGGTTTGACCTGTGAGAGGGTGAATGGATTTCCTCTGAATTATTGGCGGGTTGCTCTAAACAGTAAGAGGAATCCACGAAGCCATGTGATGTAGATCAATAGCTTAGTGAATAAGACGTTTAACCTATAACATGTTCTTGTGACTGTGAATACGGAATATTGTCAGACAACAATGCAATTCTGTTGTATACTTTTTTTGTATACAGATTGCAGCGAATACTGTATACATGCATTATATTTCAACTGTCTCTCACATTTATTTGTCAACATGAACTAAGAAAAATTAATATCTCTTCATGTTTTGTGTAGGCCTAGCATACACATAGCATACATTATATAAAAATACACTAGACTTGTCTTTTTAGCATGAACATATGACACCATTATATTGTTCTTTGTTCAAGATTGAAATTTTAACTAAATTAATGCAAGGTTAAAGATGTGGGAATTGCTTAAAGGTTAGAGGATTCTTACAAATTAAGACATACTAATCCTCATTATCTCTGGCAACAGACATTAGATAACGTGAGCAAATGTTAATTGAAACCAGACCCCCGTAAAGTTAACTGCTGTTATATAAGAAATATAGGCTTACACTTTTAGAAAATCTAAACATTTGAGCAACGATGTTTTTGTTTTAAATTCAACTGGGCTTCACCTGACCGAGCACAGTTCAGAACCACGGACAGCTCCAGTTGCGTTTCATCTTACCGTTATGTGCCCGCCCCCTAACTGACTGGATTTTGTTGAATACCGTGAACGGCAACCAATAGTTAAAGGAACTGGAACGAGTCTTATAGTGGTTGTGGATACAACGAGGGGCTGTAAAGAGCTTGTTTACAAAGGAAGCATTTTCACTTTAAACGTGATGACTATAGGATCTGCACGCAAGACACAACTCCGATGGGATAAGAGATAGTCAAAGACGTGCACGATTACATTTGCAAGTCGTTGTGCAGCGCTGGGAAATGCTCTTGTAGCGGCTGTGGATGACATTGTTGCGCGGTTTTTAACAATCACCTTCGGTGTGCAGTTCTTGGGTTCGAGCAAGTTTTCAAATTGCATCGCCACAGAATTATCCCATCGTACACAACCAAGAAGAGAATGGGAAGTGAAAAGTATTTACCGGAGCTTATGGCAGAAAAGGACACGCTGGATCCATCTTTTCAGCACTCCTTGCGGTTACTGGATCAAGGTAAGTGTTGAGGCAACTGAAATTGTTCATGTCTGATAAGAATACATCTGTATCTTTCAATCGTGTCATAAAATATACATAAACTTTTCAAGGGGACTAATGGCATGGTATCAAAAAACTTTGTTTTTGATACCATGCCATTAGTCCCCTTCCCTATCAGGCTATCCGCCCACCAAATTGCTTCACGTTGTGAGAGGTATCTTCCATTTATTGTCGGTAGATCTATTTTTTATGAAACCATGTGTGCCTATAGACCTACTGCATGTTGTGTGCATGCAGGCTGCTTACCAAGTATCACCTGCGTATGGGCAATGTAAAAACAAGGCACTCGTCTTCCTCCATCAATGTGACTGCAACATTGTCTCATATCAACGGTCAGCTTATGCTGACATCTTATTGACAGCAGTGACAGAAAGCAAAGCCCAATATGCTAGACAAAAGTGTTTCCACTCATGTAGGCGATCCCTCAGGCATATAGCCTACAGTACCAGGCACAGTACCAGTGGAACCACTAGGCTATTATTTGAATGTACATTCGTTTTCCCACTTTGAAGAATTCAACTAGATAATATTCCATGGTGATTTGCAGACACCTAATTAATCCATTCCTCAGCCTGCTACGTGGAGAGCATAGTTGCTTTGATGCTCGATAAAAATGTGCCCATACTTCCAGATGCACCCCCGGCAGATTTTTGTCATGAGGGACATACAAGGGAATAGCATCCAAACACAAGTGTTGCTCATGGGCTCTGCCTGGTCTGGCAGAATTATCTTACCAATAAACAGGGAAATTGGTATCTAGACCGCAGAAAAACAACCAATGAACAAATACATTTGATATAATATTTGAGTTTAACGTGTCACTGGCGCCCTTTCACTAACACCAAGTTGATAGTGTGTTATGACATTTATGGCCGGATTCACAGACATGGATTAAGGCTAGTCCAAGACTAAAACAAAAATTCTATGAAGATCTCCATTGAAAAAGGATCATAGTCTAGGACTAGGCTTAATTCATGTCTGTGAAACTGGCCATTAGACTGAAAGTACCACCAGTAAACTGTGCAATGCTAAATGTTTTGATGTTTAGTGTAGAGAAGGTGCTACTGCATAACTTTAGAAGCCCACACATGTGTAACACAATTTAATGGAAACTCTTCCTCCTGATCTTTACATTCAAGCTCGGTGACAGAGAGAGTTCAGACACTTGTCTGGGTATCAGCAGAGCTTAAGACCCTATCAGTGAACCAATTTACAGTAGTATTTCCTTGAATGTGTCCATACAGCTGATGCAGATTCATGTCTTTTCATGAAAGTTAGTAGCCTGGTGTAACCAGGCCATATTTACTTTGTGAATATACAGTAGTCTAGCCACGCTCCATTGGGAACTGTTCACAGTCATTCTCTCCTACTTTGCGTAGACCTCTGGTTAATTTAAAAACTAGTGGACAGCGCTGAACAAATTCTACAACTGTTTTGATAGCCTCATCTAGCTCTACCATTTTGAAACACGCTTGACTTCAATGTCATCACACGCTGATTGGACCGCAAGCAGGGTGGCTGTAAAATCGCTAATGGGAAAAGGTTTCCAGGCTGTAATATCTGCAAAAAGAAATTGAGCTGAGAGCAATAGTCGGGCGGAGCCAGACTAGGAAGTTCGAGGTTTGAATATAATACATGGGCTGACTATAGCAGCTCTTAATACCTCTATGTCAGCTGTTTTACTTAAGGTAAAATCATTCTAGTACCTAAGGAAGATAAAGCTGTACTTTCCTCAGCATTTTTCCTTATCAGCTGGTTTCAATATTAAAAATGGTGTTTGTCTGCAGAACATGTATTTCCCTTTAGTGAATACAAAATGCCACTTGTCACTTCCTTGACTGGTTGCTTCATAAAGTAACTGTTACAGTGCTCTACAATACGTGTGAACTAATGCCATTGCCCAAATGATTTTCATAAATTATAGTGTAACAATATTCACAATTCTAATGTTAATATATATTTAAGAATTTTCATATCCCATTTGCTTACAATGCAATACAAGGTATTCAGTAATCCAGTTGGAATAAATGATGAAATATGTATTAGTTTGTAATATTCTAGCAGTGATGGAGAAAGACTGCATCTGGACACCCGCAGTATTAATCCATGACATTTTATGGAGCCAGCCACGCTGCATGGTGCAAAATCTGGCTGAGACAGTATGTCACAACTCCAAAACTGTAAATAGTGTTATCTCTCGCACACACAACAGATGGCACGCAATGCAGTTTTACGGAGTCACTCTTTGTGCCATGTAGTTGATGAGCTCTGGACTTGATTCTGTTATTGGCAGGAGACTGAATGAGAAGGACGAGGCAAAGCATGCACACGTACTACAGGATTAATCTCTTTCTGGAGAGACTTCAGTTCCGAAGCCTACAGTGACAGGGCATGACACACAAACACACACAGGCACACGTGCACACCCACGCATACCCACGCACACACACATGCACACACACTACATTGCTGTCGTTTACAGTACTAGTCTAGGACTTAAGTTAAAGTTGTAGCCATATCTCGGGCTACAATTTGAATGAACGTCAGCACAGCCTGTACAGTTTAAAATGTTTCACTCGCATGCTAATGCGTATCTTACCGCTGCTCCAACGCATTGGTTGTTGAGATGTGATGCCTCTAAGATCAATTCATATATATATACTGTATGTATGTATATATATATATATATATATATATACTGGTTGTTTTCTAAGTGACATCACTTCTTGGCGGAACTCATATTGATGCTCCTGTTCTGTGGGGGCGGGGTTCCCTCCAAGTATATAGGTGTTTATTTAATTAATTATCTCATTTTGTGAGATTATTTAATGTTTTCAGGGATTTAAAAAATGATTATTAATAACATTGAAATGCTCAAACCTGCTCATTGTTTATTTTCAAAACATGCACGTGTGAGCGTAGTATCGTAAAATTATGTGAATCCGCTGGCTGGCACTCTGTGCCGTGAGCATCTGGCTTCAGAGGCAGGAGGCTGCACCTCTGAATGTTTCAGTACCCCTGGCCCCGTTTTGAGGTTAAAACCCTGGTGCTGCATAAAAGCTTGAAAGCTTCTCTGTATCTTCCCTTCTCTAGCTTATAATTGGACCGTCTGCAGCTACAGCAGGGCCACAATTGCACTAATGACCACAGATAATATGGGTTGTTGCAGCCCACGAAAACACAATGTAGGTCTTTCACACAATCCACTTTTGAGCACAGACCAAAAAGATATGCTTGTTTAGATGTGAAGGAGTATTTATACAGTACGTTTCCATCTAGTCAACAAATGAGAGGGATATTTTAAGACGTGTCCCCCCCCCCGAGGCAGTGCAGTCCTTGGTTGGAATGACTCGAAATGAACACGCAGAGAGGAGAAAAAAAAAAGAAGAAAAGAAAAAGAGTCTTGGCACAGGATCAAAGGCAGCGATATGGTTGTGTTGGGAAAACAGCGCTTGACAGAGATAATGATCAGTGGTTGGCCGGCACACCGCGCCGCACAGTGGGATAGGCCCTGCCACCGCCGCAAAGCTGAATGTGTTTAAGAGACCGAGGGCCAAGCCAACTCACTGATGTGACCCACAGATGGAGCGGAGTTGGGCATCGGACCGGTGGGTGAACTGTGTGTGAGAGAGGAGAGAGAGGAGAGAGAGAGAGGGAGAGGGAGAGGGAGAGAGAGAAAGAAACAGAGATAAAGAGAGAGAGGGAGAGAAACAGAAAGAGAAAGAGAGAGAGAGAGAGAGAGAGTCACAGACACAGAGACCGCTTCTCATTCAGACGAGTGCAGCAGTTGTTGAGTAGTGCGATGGAGCATGCCTCTGAGGTGTTTGTGGTGGTCTGTCGCTCCTTTTCCCAGCCGTTCCCAGAGGGATCCATGGGTGAAATGTAGGCCCTGACACACCAACACACCCCAGGCATAAAGCCTAATGGCATGTCGGGGGAGGTAACGCGACCGCGTTGGTTTTGACACCGAGACGTGTGCTCCAACTCAAAATTGCCGGAATGAGTTAAAGATACTGTAATTTACACGTATTCTCAATGAGATAGCAGATCTGATGCATTCAGAATCAATGCGGTTAATATGGAGAATATAGGACAAATCACACACATATGTCACTGCTAAATTCTAGTATGTATGAATTATATATTTGAGATTTTCCATTTATGTACTGTATATTGCACAGCATGTTACATTTTCCATCTCATTTCATTGTGACCGCTGTTAGAGGCAAAGTTAGTGACAAACACTAAACGTGATATTATATTGACAAGAGTTATTCCCCGGTCTTATGCATTATCACGCACACATTAGTGGTAATATTTTATCTCAAGATCGTATGCAGTTTTCTGGTTAACATTATAGCACATTTAATACATTACTGGTAATATCTGAAGCACACCTCCACAAGGTGAAACATAAGGCAATGCTCTTCAAAGCAATGTCCTCAAGAAAGGAGCTCAGCATCATACTGAATGGATTATGGACCTGAGTGACCTACTGCTATGGCCCTTGCTGTTATGTTGTGACCATGTGGTCAAAATGTCCATGTAGAACATACTAGAGTACAAGAAATGGCCCATTCATATTTCACATACATTCCTGAGGACCTGCTTTATAGCCAACGGCTGGCCTGGCTACCCAAGAGCCTCTCGTTTTGGAGCAGCCGAGCCAGAGCTAATTAAATAATGCAGTACACACTTGTTTGGAGAGGGCGGGAGATGCGATCTGATATTCTGGCTTCCTGCTAAGGAGATCATTTAAAGTCAAGTGCGGGGAGGACTTCAGATCAGAGCTTTAATTGTAGAAGTGGCTCAGAGAGAAGAGATGCAGCTCCCATCTATGCTGTGCTCTGTGTCATGCTACAGTATAGCTCCTTTTGCTTCAGGCAGAATCAATCAATTACAGGAGCTGCTCACTGTCACTTGACAATGATAAGTGCAGTGCTGCACATGGATGGAACCCAGACAGATGGGGATTAGAGTGGACTACAAAGGAAATACTGTACCAATCCTTCTATTTCCACATCTTCATCTGTTCTCAGAGAGACAGGGAGAGAGAGGGGCTTGGGTAGATAATTTTCTTATCCCTAGGGAAAGGACTGTATCAAAATGCTAATAGTGAGATTAAATCAAAAAGGAATGAATAAAACAAATTCAAATTATTTAATAGAACAATTTTGCGATGTATTGCTGTAGTGATTTTTCAGCACAGCCCTATTTGTGACAATTGAAAACTGACAACTATAAATGTAACTTATAGATCAAAGCGATTATAAATGAAACTTGATTAAAAATGAAAAATCTTAAAAGTGTGTCAAATACTCCGGTGTGATTTATAGAATGGAAAAATCCAACTATTTAGTACTGTCAAATAAATAATAGTTTTACAATTTTTACATACTTAAGTGCAACTACATTATGATTTATAGACTGGAAAATGTGATTAATATATAATTGAATTATGGTGGATTATAGAAACACTGTCCAAATTTGTAGTACTGTGAAATAAATAGCAATTTAATCATAATTAATGAGAGGATTAGAGACCTGTGCCACATTACTTTTTTACTACTTGAATATATAGTACATGTATGCACGATCCATTACTAGATGTGGACATAGAGCACTCTCAGCTGAATAGCAGAAAAGGACCGGTGCATCTCAATCCGCCTGGCGTAGCTCAAGTGTGATTTCCCACATTCTGAAATGATAGGAGCCGTGTAAATTCATTGCTTATTCATTTTTGACACAATGGTGGCATTTCAAACACCCCTTCCCCACATACACACAAACTCAACAAAAACAGTTTGACAACTGCCATGTTGAAAAGTGTTGCATTTCACTTCTCTATTCCTGTCTGGACTGGTTCAGTATAAAGAATAAACACCACTGCTACCAACAGTCTTTCTCTCCCTATGAAATTGAAAACACATCTGCATTCTTTACAGAAGAATACAAGCTTATTTGCTCTGCTGGCGGTCTATTTCTTTACTCTGTAATTGTTGTATAGGTTGGAACTATAACAGCATGCTATTAACTTTGAGGTAGTTTGCTTGTTTTCATTCGATGAGATTCTTTCGGGGGCCTCCTTCCTTGACAGACACCACCTCTTTCCTCCCTGCCTTATTTATGTCATTTTGTGTGGTTGGCACCTCTATAGAGAGGATTGAGCTGGATAATCTTCTCCGCCTTCCCGACTGATCCGATCCATTTTGTGTAATCCAACTCAATTTAATTATGTTTATCGTTCCACCTCACCGGAGCTGAGGAGCACACCTCCACCAAGATAAGCCCTGGGACCTTGTGCCTTTTTGCTGGCATTGTTGAAGCAACTGGCTGCGCCTGTTGCTTCATAAACAGATGGAGTAAGTCACCGCCACTCCTGGTAAATACTACCAGCGATACAAGATGTTTGGATTTCCTCTCAAATGCCGCTGCAGAAGATAAGTTAGGAACTATGGCCCCAGCATGTGAAGAAGGGGACCGAATCAGAACCAAATTGATTCTCCTTTTCGCCTTCCCACTGCTGTCCACAAGCCATGACGGCGATGCAAAAAGGAGGCGTGTCGGTGCGTGTGAAGAACCAACTGCAAAGCATTGTATCTAACGATTTCCTGGTCCAGTGATCAAGCTCAGCTGTTATGGTCTTTAATTTATTATTGTATATATTGTTTCATTTTTATCTCATTTTTTTCTTTGTGGTTAAATGGCAGAATGATGGCCACCAATTGCAGTTAATATTGTTAATTCCATTGCTTTTCACCTCTGTGCGAGACATTTAGCTATTTATCATATGAAAAGAGTTGCATTTCTTCCTATATGGTAATTAGCACCATTCATGTGTTGTAGAGGAATAATAATGTGTAAAGTTCAATGTGGCTGAACTAGTACATTATATCACTTATTTCTCAGTGTCTTTCACCAAAGGTTTGGAAAACAAGTAGATGCGGAAAAGAACAGCAACACTGCAACACATGATGCTATAGACGTAGTGTTTTAGTAGATAACGTGCTAATAACTGCTTTTCTCAGCAGATCGTGTGTAGCCCTCTAATCATGATTGTGCCAGAATGTAGTATTGCCTTTCCAGAGGGACCAACATAATTGCCTGGAACTATGGCCCCAGCATGTGAAGAAGGGGACCGGATCAGAACCAAATTGATTCTCCTTTTCGCCTTCCCACTGCTGTCCACAAGCCATGACGGCGATGCAAAAAGGAGGCGTGTCGGTGCGTGTGAAGAACCAACTGCAAAGCATTGTTGGCCAAGTTGGCCCTTTAAGCCCCTGTGCAAGAGGAAAAGATTCCTCTATTCTTAGTTCCCTGACTATAAATTAACCAGGAGCAGTGTCTAAATAGCTCCAGACAAGGCAAAGAATGATTCAGCACATGTCATTTGTACAGACTTGAATAGTTTTAGGCAGGTGTCTGTAGTGATACCTCATAATTTGTTGACTGTGTCTTGTGATCTGTGATTATTGGTTAATATCCTGCTTCAAGCCTTGATGTCATCTTAACAGAGCAATATTTGATCCATAGCACTCTATTACAACCCTTTTTAAAGAAAACATTTTTAACTTTGACTAACCCTTTCTACTGAGACGCTTGGTATCTTTCCCATACTGTATCCATTCATTCTGGGGATGTTTTGGTCTACTTTGGAGCCTATACTCTAGCTACCGAGTAGGAGAAGGCTGGTTTGAGCCCACTGGTAGAGCCGTGGTTGAATATTCAATGCTTGCTATGTAAACAGTCCTCTTTATTACTTGTCTCCCCATGCATGCAATATCCAATGCTTACAAAAAGGAGCTAAAAATAATTTCTGAATGATTCAGGGAGTAGGCGCTGATGTTGGTAGACACCGTTCAACGGCTTGCTCAGTAAACAGGAACCCTGTCCGGTATAAACTCTTAACATTTGTCTTTTATTGGCACCGGGCTGTAAACGGCATTAAATGTGTTTGCGAGATGAACGCATTGGAGCCCTTTGACAACTGCACTCAATATTTCCTCATAAGCTGGAATTGCCTCTATCCTTTACCAGCTTGCTCCAGTGTTGGTGTAGTAGCTTATGGCATGTGCACAATACCAGATGTTACAGCAGGTATGGAGGAAATTATACGTTTTCTCTAGCCTCAATTTCAAATGTTATTACCTGTGAATAGAGGGGTACATCATACTGTATTTCCTTTATTTCATTCTAATTTTGGAATTTTCTTTCACAATAAATATATTTTTATTCACTTTGAATCACTGTGCAAACTTGCCCCATGGTTATTGAGTAAAAAGCTACTCTATGTAAGCAATGTGCATGCTGGAGTGAAATTGCTTCCTTGCATTACCCCAGACAGTTGTTTGGCAAAGTACTGCTAGCTTTGTAAGCTAGCTGACATTTTTACCTACTGTGCTCGCGCCATGCACTAGTCCCATTAATATACTATGGACTATGTCTTATCTGGATACATTTGTACAAACTTGACTGCTGTCTTTGCTGGAAGAGGGGAACGGTAGTTTCTGCAGTAGCCTACAGTATGAGCAACTCTGTGACAGACCTATATTCTACTGTAGCTGGTTTGTCCTGAAATAAATGTCCCTGTATAGCTCAGGCATATGGAACACTTGCATTGATTAATGGTAAAAATAAGAAACACGTGGTCATGTCATGTTAGTGTAGACTAGTGAGTATAATCTTGGAGTGGTCCTATTGGCTGACATGGATGACACCTAGGCTACTGGACCTAAACAGCAAAGTGAAAAAAGAAACAAGGCTACATTCCAGCACCTATTTATTGTGAAATATTTGAAAGAAAGACATCCACATGTGGCTGTTCTTTCACAAGCAACCACATATAGATAATGCACATCTTTGTTTGTGTGTGTTAAGTGCCCCCCGTACACCATATGAAAAAAATCTACAGGCGTTGGCAGTTGGTGGCGGCGATGCATCTTTAATGAGTGAAGATGGTGGGGTATTCGTGAATGAAAGTGCTTTTTTCTGGGTTTTTGGAGCAGGAAAAGTTATCCTATAATGTTCTGAGAACGGAGGAGATGGATGCTCGTTTACTGCCAGCGCCAAGAGACCTCTTCCTTGCATCCTGCCGGGCTGCCTGCTTCCTTCACTCTGCCATCTCTATTTTAAGAGCCTGATATTAAAGCCTAATTGTATTCACATTTTTTGGGACGTCTCTTTGTCCTCTTTTTTTTTTTCTTGAACAATTGTATTCTCGGGAGCACTTAAAAAAAAAAGAGCATGTGGCGCACATTGCATAATTTGTAGAATTTAAAATGACATGTAGGATATTGAGCATTCAATGAAATTATATTATTATTATCCCTTTACATAAATCTCTCCCAGATGCAGGTTATGCAGTATTCACTGCTGTTTTCATTTTGTGGCATTTGTGATTGGGTGTTAAATGCTCATTAAATGTTATAGTCAAACAATAAACAAACTACAGGGTCAAGTGTGAATGCATTTCTTCCCATAACAAGCGCAGTTATTTGGGTTCTCCTTGCTAATAAAATTATTCTCTTGCCGCTGTCTGTTTTGTAGCGATATGTATGGTTCATATTTGTTCGCTGACCCTGCTATTTGACAGCGCAGCTTGTTAAATTCTGACCTGGGATTGGAGCAAAAGAGGCTTGTTAAAGATTGACCCAGGAAGGTATCTCGCTTTCAGCTTGTTAAATTTCTCTCTCTCCTCTCCTCACTCTCTTGCTTTCCTTTATTCTCCCTCCTTTTCTCCATCATTACTGAAAAACCTTTTTACCTTCGGAGCAATCATGGAAGACCTTTTTTTTTTGGTGGGGTGGGGGAAGGGGGTTCATAATCTAACGAAGTAAAGCTCACGTAATAGCAACAAGGTTATCATACAAAGGAAGACATGCGCACAGCCCAGCATAGCTGTCGTGAGTAATGTCCCGGACCAACACGGTCATAATTACTCCCAGGAAGCCGACCATAAACACACCCACAGACACATAGATACACAGGGAAAGACAAACACACACACACACACACAGAGCCACACGCACACAACACCTCCCGAATTGGCGTGTCAATTGGGTAACGGCTGGAGGTGACTGGAAATCAAGCTTATAGATCCGCGGTTCATAAGCTGTCGTACTGGCCGGTGGCGGGCCGAGGTTTTAATTGCTGTCTGACCAGGGCTGGTTCTGTGTGAAGCCAGGCCATGTTGCTGGGAGACGGGGGTTGGAGTGTGGGGGTGCAGGCATGGTCTCGGGTCTCTGTGGTTGTTGTATTGACAGCTTCTCATCCTGGAGGGGCTGATAAGAACACCGGAGCCAGGGATACACACCGAGGGGTGGATCACGTTTCCGGGCCGGGAATCAGAGCTGTTTCGGGGTCTCGTGGGCCGTTGAGGTTCTGCATCGATAGCCCTACCCGGCCGCTAGTTGAAATCTGACAGAGGCCAGTGGTATATTGGTTCGCAGATGTTGCGTAAAACTCCGGAACAGATGGCTGAGGCAAAACAACCTTGCGCCGATGCTTGACATGAACGGAAACAGCTGCGTGCGTTCGAGGCGTCATTCCACTCGTATTGAAAATCAATGAGAACAGAGAAACAACGCAGTTGTATTTGACTCAGGTTGTATTTCTTTTCTTTTTTTTAACTCTCCAAGCAGCATATAAACTGACAAGTTAATGTACTCTAGACTCAAAGTTGCATTATTATTGGCCATTGGCCTTTTGTTTGGTTGTACAGTTGCATTAACTACAATACTGTAGGTACAACTCTACGTCCAGCATTCATCTGGCCATTGACAATATGTGTACATAATAAGTAGGCCTATATTCTATTAAGTCAAACTTACTAATGACAAACAACAACAAATACTAAAGACAACACGTTGGTACAATGCTCATGCTACATATTGTGTAATGTAGCATCACGCCAAACATGTTCTTATTTACAGCACCTACTGTAGCACACAGAGGCTCCTGGGGCTATATGCATGCAGTAGGAACCATCAAAATACAGGACAGTGCATATGTACAGTATATCATACTTCAGATCTAAGGGGACATTACCCCCACTGTGGGTACTAAGATTGCCCAGTGAGAGATAACTGTACCCCCCGCTGAGAGGGAAGGGCCCAATTTAGACGACAGTTTCTCTCATCAAAATAACCTATTGGTTTATTAGAAAGGAGTAAACCGAGCTGGTATTGTTTGTGATACAAGATAAAGTACACAATATACTGTACAGTTCATACAATGGTGTCTGAAAGTTTGACTCCACTATCTCTTTCTTACTATATTTCTCTCCTTTGGTCTCTGTTTCCATTCTGTTCTCAATTTCTACATTTCCTTCCATTTCTCTGAGCTGTTTTCACACACGGCCTGCTCGTGTCTTTCTTTCTTTCCCACTCATGGTTTCATCAATCAAACAAAATCGAACACAAAATCTTTACTCACTTGATGCCTCAACACGAGTCAAGACAATTTATTATAAACAAAACGTACATT
Source organism: Forbesichthys papilliferus (assembly GCA_025399855.1). NCBI lineage: Eukaryota > Metazoa > Chordata > Actinopteri > Percopsiformes > Amblyopsidae > Forbesichthys > Forbesichthys papilliferus. The sequence goes on along the minus strand of JAODOY010000003.1, from coordinate 2,505,649 downwards.
TCAGGATGCCTGTTTGGCGTCAGATTTTGCAATTTTATAGTCTATCCAACATTAATTGAAAAGCTGGACTGTGCAAAAACAATAATTTGTATTGCACTAAAGGACATCGTGTTTGCATGTCATTTATTCTAATACTGAGGAAATTAATGGAATGACAAAATAGGCCGCGATTTTCATTAGTTTGAAAATGACCAGACTTCAATTTTTTAGCCCCCCTGTACAAACATTAGCACATGCTTGAATGAAACAAGGTCATTTGGTGACACTTCAAATCACATCACATCCCGTTCGATCTCATCCTCTCCAGAATCCTTCCAATGAGATGGGCTGGAAGCCTATATCGTTCCCTTCATATCACACACACACACATACATGCGTGCAAATAACACCCCTGGCTATTAGTGGTGTATGCCTCATTATCATATTTATTTAAAGCATCATGTGACCCATTTCATTCCAGCATGGGTTCTCTCGTCATGATTGAGTAGGCCCATATTTAAGAGTAGTCTCAGGAGATAACGCAGTGTGTAATGGGACCATTACTGTTAAGCATAGTCAAAGGCCTGTCCTTGTCGCTTAAAGAAGACATGTAAAAAAGCACGCTGTGTGTTTAGCTAAGAATTGTTTAATCTTACTGTGGTACAGATTACTTAAACCAGTGCAGACTGGATCACTTCGATGTGGAGCACAATTTTGGTCCTGGAGCTATTACTGTAACACTGTTTGCATTCAACATGAGTTCCCCTTGTGATTCAACAGAAATAAAATATGTTTATCAAATTTCACCAGCATCGGCCCTTCCGTGTCTTTAGCCCCTGACATTGTTTGTTTAGTAGGTGAAACTATTTGTGAGAGCAGTGCGCAATAAACAAAGAAAAATTATTAAAAAAGATGATTTCTCTGCACACGACACACTTGTACAGTAGGTAGACTGCATTAAAATGAAATGTATTATATACTGTATTCATAGCATTACAGACAGAAGGATATGTATCAAAGCAGCCTATATCCTACTTCTTCTTGTGGCTGTTTATAATCTGAGCACCAGGGAAGAACTCTATGAGGCAGTAAGGCTTTGAACATTATTCCGTCTCTCCTTTAGTTATTAGAGGTTTGAGGAAGGCTTAACGAAAACGAATCACCAGCAATATGATGTATTACCTGCTCCTTCTTCATATGCAGGCAGGAATTCAGCAAAGCAACGTAAGCAGCCAAAGTTATTAAATACAGGCTTATCATTTGTTCATATGATCCTAAAGGTCACTGTAAACCATGTGAAAATACTCTATTTAGATGTTGAAATCTTCTCCCCTAAAGGAGTGTGGGTTTAAACCACAAATAGGTACAGTACAACTCCGTGGCTATATAAATAGGCATTTACATTCTAGTGTCAACATGCTCCTTCGCAGCTCAGCCTTACATTTATTTAAACCCTTGTGACCCCGTACACTTTATTGAGCACATTGAATAAATATAACATTATGTTTCCGCTGTTCATAACAGTGAAGGGAACAACGTTAAGTTAAATTACAAATCATTTTTACGTGGGGGGAGAGAAAATGGCCTTTTGTCCCTTTAGAGCGTGCCCTGTGGCCTGTGCTATACGTTAGTGTACTTGAATCTGCCATGAACAATCAGAGCCATGTCCACAACAGCCTGTGGCTGTTAATGGAAGATTAATAGCACAAAACCAGTCCGTCACTGATCGGAATTATCGAATGGGTTCCCTGGGATACTTTTCTCTGGGCCTGTCGTATCGATCCACTGGCTGCAAATTTATGGTTATGTTTCTTCAATTTGCACAAAGGCAAACACGCCGTTGTCTCCGCTGGCATCAGTCATTGACTTTTCTCCAGACGGGATGCAGAACAGGGCCAGAGCTCTCTCCTCCCTTCTCTCTCCTGGGGAAAGGGAGTCGACTCTGCTCCTTCAGCAGCGGCAACCTGAACGACACGGTTGTTATTCCATCCATATAATTGGCCGTGACCTTCGCAATGCTTCACGTTTAGTATGTATTTATTGATAGTGCCTTGCTCTGTGACTACAGTACAGTACAGAGCACAGGAGAAGGGTGTCATGTGAATGCTCAAGCTTTCTTTGTGACTCAAACTAAACCTTTGAAGAAACTCATGTTGAAGGTGCAGTCCCATGTGATGTGAAGAACACATGTAAAACGAACTGTAACCCAACACACAGTAATTAAATGTGGCAACAGGTTTCCCATACATATCACTCATTGACCTTGTGAAACGCTGTTTAGTGTTTCTTGTACTTGTACAACCCAGGCCTAACTTTAGCTCTCTCCTTGGCCTCAAATTGTGCTAACCCCAGCCTGGTCTTAGCTCCAGTTTTAGGCCTGCCACACATTGGAAACCTCAATCCCCGCACCCAGCCAGTGGTTAGGGTTTCATTACCCTTGCCTTAGTCAAATGGCTCGGAGCTCTGGACTGATATTTCAACTAAGACATAATTAATGAGATGTGCATGTCTGGTTTTCTCTCCTCTAAGCATGCAGTGAAGGGTGTCTACTGGGACTCGTAAGAGCCAATACCAGCAGAAATACAGACGGTATTCTTAGCTGCTGAGGTCTAGTAAGCATATACCTCACACAGTACATTCCTCCTGGCTTCTTGTACATTTTTTATCAGGTAATTGGACGCTTGTCTCGATTATGACTGTTTATCACATTAAATACAGGATGTCTACAGGATGTCTAGCATTAATAGATTTACACTTGGTGCCCTAAATCATCTGTCAAAGCATATACAGTACTAGTCAAAGCAAATGTAGGTTTTTATTAGGTTACCGATACGTTTTGTTTTCAACATATTCACTGCAATACTGATTTAGAAACAGATAATCGGCTGCTTTTCGTTACGGTTGCCCTTGTCACGTCAACTTGTATCATACAGAAAGCCAAAAGCATTAGGTGACATGTCGGGATGCACGAAAATCTGATTCTGCTCAAGTTGCCAAAGTACTGTATCTTGAAACCCAGCATTGGAACGCGTCAGAACGACGTCGAGATTGTGATCTGGCATTTAAGGCGTGGTAAGCGATTGAAGCTTACCCCACATACCGTATGACACTTTTTGTCATATGGTATACCGCTAGCTGCCCATTCTGTGAGCACGCTGAAAACAAAGCCAGTGCATGTCCAATTTGGCGGCAGAGCTTCTGAGGGAGCATTCAATGCCATAGGGAGAGCTGTCTTTGTTTTGATGAGTTCAAATACCAACAAGCCTCCAGCATAGCTTAATCCACATTTAAATGAACCCAATTGCAATGCTTGCACAAGCAATGCAAAGAGATGGAGACAAAATGAGTAGGGAATTAAAGCTGTTGGTAAGGTTGAGAGCTGGACTTAGCTGGAAAATGTGAACGAGTACACCTTCCATGCCACTTTCTTCCCTCTCTGCTGTGCTTACATGACTCCAAAGCCCCTCCCAGTAGACTAGGAAGCTGCAAATTAGAAACAACATTGGCAAGTCTCAACAGTATGGCGCATACACCGTAAGCAGTAAACATGAACTAAAGTCCACACAGCTAGATGTAACATGCTTTACAGTGACATTAGCCTGGATAACATGTTCCTCAATTCTGTTTGTATACTGTAGTTATAGTGTTAATACTGTAAAAGACTAATATGAGGCTACACTATAAGCCTTTTTACAAAGGAAATGTTTGCGCTAGCATATCATTTCAGTAACATACATAGGAAGACAGTAAATCGGCATCATTTACATTTGTAAATTTGCCAATTGTGACCCTTTGCTGACCTGTTGCTTCTCCAACCTCCTGTCCAAAAAAGACCATCATGGTGCACATGCCATAGATGCTGAGAAATTACTATGGTGGACAGAAAATGCTGCAACCGCAGCCACCTATGTGAATTTCAACACTACCTTACATTGAGGCATAGATTTTGCGTGAAGAGGTCTGGTGCATGTCCCTGGACCTAGATCTTCTTAGTATGTTGACCTTCCAGGTGGAGGTGAAGACAACAGACAATTCCATCATTACAGACAGTTTGTAGCTTGGCAGTGAAGGAATCTGTGTCCTGGTCAGAGCGATTATTTCCAAGCTGCAAGGTTGTCTATTTGTGACCGCTTTACACATTCTCATGGACATATACGTATATTATGAAATACATTCCTTGTATAGCTACACTGTAAACTGTAAATATTGTGAGTGCTGTGCAATACTGTACTTTTTTTTTACTCTATATCTTCTTAAGTTATTTGTTTGTAATTGTACAAATGTAAAATGTATACACACTCACACACGCATATTATTATAAAAACACTAGCCTTCATTTAGCGCAGTTCAAATCACAAAAGCAGTTTAAGCTTACCAAGAAAGTAAAAACACTAGAAATGTCAAGCTTTATTTTGAATATGAATAAATCACAAGTTGGTTACAGATCAATCAACAGTGTAATAAACAGTTATGCACAGGTATGTAGTTATTATCCAACATTAGCCTATGTGTGGCATTGTCTGACCTTTGGAAAGTGCATATAATTTGGTGTGATCAGACAATTTAATTTATCATTACATTACATTTGGCCTTGCCAGATGAGGTAGACTCTAGTTTTTAAAAACATTATTGGGCCTTTTCCACCTTTTAGACACAACTACTGATCTTATTTTAAATATGAACCACTAAAATTGTATTAGCTGTATATAGATGACTGTTTTCCAGCGAAGATCATTGCTCTGCGATAACATAGTCAATTCGTCGGATTACTTCGGATGACATTTCACGTTGTGTGGCCACAGCAGTGTTGTGTGTATCGTAGTATGGTAGCCCATATATGCTGTCCAACTAAAAAGCAGATATACATATTTTCGACCGTTGTGATCGTACAACTGAAGCCAGTACACCGGACTGAGACTGCTAGGCATGCTGGTGTAAATTAAAATAAAGTTAAGGTAAATTAAGGTAAAGCAGCGTTTTTCTAAATGTGAGATGTGACATCCCTGGCCTGGATGTGTTTGGAACTTCATTAGCTATTAGTGGCATCAGCTGGCCGGGCATCATTCACACTCTGACCCTCCTGGCACCACACATGCCATTTGGTTTGTTTAGGTAGCATGCAACACACACCACATATATTCAGTACATACACCTACAGAAATTCACACCTCATTGTATGTTATTGTGATAATGTTAATGTTAGTTTGGATATTTGTGTTATGTTTAGTTTAAGGCCTTTGAGCCAGGCCGTAACAGCGGGTCTCTAAATAGATTAGTCCTCTATTGGCACAAAAACATTTGGAAACCCCTGAGGTAAAGGACATTTCACAAACAATCGTTGTGGGCGATGATACGGTGTGAACATGTTTATTTGATCAAATTAAGGTGTGTTCATATTTAACTCATTAAAGCCTCACCAAACAACCGTACACTGGGATCTGCGGTAACACATCATACAGCTATAGCTCAAAGGTTAGCACAGTAGTAGCCATGAAGGCTGAGGATAAACCCTGGTGTGATTTTCTTATATTTCTCATATTCTCTCACCTCCAAAGAAGTGTGTGTGCATGTGTGTTGATGAAGGACTGTGGGCCCATTCACGGTGTCTTCCTGCCTCACGCCAAAGATAGGTCCCAGTCCCATTTGACCTTAAATATTGCAACAAGGCAGAACAAAAAAGAACGAAATTGATGGATAGAGACCTTTTTTTTATAAAATGTCCTCAAGTGCATGGCCTCTGACTATAAACGCCATCCCATTAACACCTACCATTCGATTGGTGTGAAAGTTTTAACCTATCCTTCACACCAAGAGATTTGGGAACAATATTAATTTAGTTTCACATTGGCTTTGTTGCCAAGCTGTCATGTGCGCACGCACACACAAACTGCGATTAGCACTAAGATAAGTGTTAATTTTCTTAATATCTTAGATATTACTATACTTTTAATTAGAGATATACTTTTTAATTTTAACCAATGCTCGCCTTTGCTTCGCTACTGTAGATATAATTGAACTCACTTCTAATCAATGCTAGAAGCTAAAATTGAGGCAGGTTAGCTTGGCAGCGGAGTTTGCGGACGAGCTGCCTCCGATCATGCTAATGATGTTCTGTGGGAGGTGATGCACGGAGGGCTTTATGGATGCATCGGCTGTGGTGTGGGAGCCGATTCTCACTTCCAGCTGACGTGAGGCCACAGCCTTCAACGCTGCTGGAACTGTCATCCCGAGAAACATGCGTACCAATTCACACTGTCTTGTTTGCAGCCACGCTCCCCCTCCCTTTCCAGAGCCTGTTTGTTCTTAGCTTTCTCTGAAATTGACAACGCCGTCGAATGTTACAGCTAGATGAATCACAGAGATTTTAGAATGTTGGCTTACATCTGTAATGACGGAGTCAACAACACGACGGGAACGAGAGACGTTTTATCTTGCGCATTACACTTTCCTACGGATTCCTCCCGCTTGGATTTTCATTCCCTCGTCGCCATTTCCCTGCTTTGGTTGGTTGGACTAGCGAAGTAGCATGCCAGTTTGTGTGTGTGTGTGTGTGACAGCATAGAACAGAAAAGGGTTTACACGTTGCACGTGACACTTCCAATTTCCTCCGTGTCAATCATCTGAGTCTTTCAGCGTGGAGGGAGCGACACTGTGATAGATCCAGCTCCCTAGTTAGTGGCAGACTTGTGATTTCACAGCGAGGCACGCAGAGCTGTGCCTGCTCGCAAGAGCGCACGCACGTGAGAAACTGGGGATAAACACTTGCGTGGATGTGCAAAAACGAAATACGCTTGCGCACACAAACAGCCAGACAGACAAACAAAGAGCGACCCACACAATTAAGTAATCGTAGAGACACATGTCCTTACAGCTGATTTTGTTTACATAAACTCTAAACCCTGTTCAGTCGGGGGTCGGGGGGGAAGGACGGTATGAAGGTGGCAGCCCGGGGTGCCTCCCGTGTCCGCCCACCCCTCCCACTGAGTCCTCGGAGAGAGGTTGTCGTAATAAGGGTTTTGCGTCCTGGAGACAGACCCGGCGGCACTGCTGAGTCGACAAGCCCCGCTGTGTCCTGGAGTGCTCCATTAGCTCCACCTGCCCCTTTTCTCTGCTGGATCCCCAACCACTAAATGAAGCCAGGCATATTTTCATCTCCATGACAGCCATAGCGATGCCTGCAACCAATGGAGATGGAGGTCTATATCAGACCTCACGCCTGGCCCACATGCCTGAGCACAAGCAACAGGGGCTTCTTTTAGGGGCTATTGAACTGTGTCGGTTTAAAACTAAGGCTGACGTATATAGCCACGTATTTTGAACCTCATCTTTCTACCAAATGGGTTTTCTCAGGAGGGTGGCTGTCGTCTCTCTTAGAGATAGGGTGAGAAGCTTGGCTATCCGTGAGGAACTAGAGTTGCTTCTCCTTTGTGTTGAAAGGAGCCAGTTGAAGTGGTACTGGCATCTGGTAAGGATGCCCCCTGGGCCCCTCCCTATGGAGGTGTTCCAGGCACGTCCAGCTGGGAGGAGGCCTCGGGGAAAACCCAGGACTAGGTGGAGAGATTATATCTCCACATTGGCCTGGGAACGCCTTGGGATTCCCCCAGAAAAGGAAGTTTGGGGTCCCCTGCTGGAGCTGCTGCCCCCGCAACCCAACTCCGGATAAGCAGATGAAGATGGATGGATGGATGGATGGATCTTTCCACCGATGGGAATTTTATCTCTTATACTGTGTTTTGACCTTTGACCTTAGCCTACAGCAAACATGTGAACATGTAGCCCTTATGAATCTCAGAGGCATACCAGTTGGGGGTGGGGGTGCCCCAAACCCAGTCCCCAAAGCCAGTCCCAAACTATGGTGGGCCACCCACTCACCTTATAAATACAATAATGAATGTAGCCTAACTATTGCCCATTTGACTAGACAAGAAAAGGAGAAAAAAGTGTGAACTGAAGTTGTACTCTGTTGTTTTATCCCCCTCTCCCCCACGCCTCAAAGTGTAATTTGTAAAGCAGCAGTTTAGGATACACTCCAACGGTTTTGCTAATGGTTAAATGTTTGTCTCTTCTCTGTAACAGCCTTCATAAATAAGATGACAGATTATTCCTTTTGCTATTTCGTTTCCCAGAACGTGCCTGAGCACTGGCAGTCTGGCACTCCATGTCCGCAGACCTGGTCATTCAATGACAGTTAAGAGTCAATTTGAGGCATGCACGCACGCACCCACACACGCACACACACAGTGATACCACAGCTCATTGCCATGCGTTGCATGTTTGAGTGACAATGCCGGGTCTCCCATTACCTGCCAACATGCCGCCTCTGCACTCCTCTGTCCACTTCAGCCATACCCTGGCTACTTCTAATTCTCCACGCTGCTTTGGGGTGCTATAGCTTTCCCACCAGGGGCTCAGGTGCGGAGTGGCCAGAGTGGTCTTCTTTGTGTGTGTGTGTGTGTGTTGTCGATAATGAGATTGGCGGAAGAGTGGCCCAAAGACTCTGTGAATTCTTTTTTTTTTTTTCATCTCCTTAATCTCGGCCCTGAGGTGCCAGTCCAGTAACAATGGGTGATTATTTTCCATCAGTGTGCTGGCTACTTGATCACACGTATCGTCTCCGTGTATACTTGCTCGGCTAAGCGGCAAAAGGAGAGGGATAGTGAGTGGAAGGTCCGTTGTGTAGATGAAAATCTTTTCTGTAAGATCTTCAATAAAGATGGTGAACAAATATCCTTGTTAAGGTCCATTTACAATGATTATTTGCAGGCTTCCTCGCTACTCCGGGGCGGGAAGCAACTGGTGGCATCAGACTGGAGGGATTGGCCACAAGACAAGGCCTCTCTCTCAGGCTTGCTCTTTGGGTGAGCACAGGAAGCTTCACAAAGACGTCTTGTTGTCCCAATTTTCTCATTTTCTTTCTGTTGAACCCCCCCCGCCCTGCTCCTCGGCTTACTGTTGCGGCTCTCCGCAGGATCTCCTTTCATAAAATCCAGTGTTTGATGTGCTTCCCGGGGATCCAGTAAGTGCTTGGCAGTGCACATTGGGTGACTCAGCGAGCGCAAAAGCAGCCGACTGACACTATCGCTCCTACGGCAGGGGCCTGGAGCGAATGTAAGCACTCGCAATTGATTTAATCACTCTGAATAGAGGCAGTGTATGGGGAGTCTGTGTCCTCTTTTCTCTGTGCTTCTAAAAGCTTGACCACGATTAAAAAGAGAACAATCAGATATGGCAACCCAGAGGAGGCTGGGGGCGTCATACATTTTCAAAATTGAGTGTTTTTGGATTAATTAATTATTTATAAATGACAGGTTAAAATATTACTGTTTTGTAAATTGTAATAACAATTATTGAGAAATATAAGCTATAAGGCAGGGTTAGTCATTCTTAAGAACGTTTGCTAAGTTTGAGCTTGAGCAAAACAAACACTTTGTTAGTGTTCTTATTTATGGCAGTGTAGAAGTAGGCTACCGGATATTTTTTTCAGCATGCACAGAGAAACTAGTTTAATGCGAGTAGATATTTGGTGAATTTGGCAAAAAGTTTATTATTAACCTATAATTAGCTTGCAATAACTGACTATACTTTTAACGCTCATTGATCAAATATCAACCATTTACTTGTATTAACACTTTAATCAGAAAATTATGATATTTGTAAAACCTCATGGCATTATTGATTTCTTCCTAATACTAAATTAGATAATACATTTTAACGATCAAACGCTAACGACCAAACCTCAAGGCGAGATCCCTAAAATATGTATATAGTCTACACACATATAATATTTCACAGTGTACTCCTTTTAACCCTTTGCATATTTGTGTGCTCCTGCACGTTCCTGTATGTGTAACAAGCAGAGTGTACGAGCTTTGTGCACCCGCCACAGGCGATACTACATTGATAACGCGTTGACTTTAGACCAGGTTTCCGCTGCCTCATGATAGCAATGCGCCAGAGACCACAACTCGTGTTTAGACCTATGGGCGCTCAAATGGGCAGAATGCATTTGCAATATAAACATCCTGGCGTAGGACGGGAAAATTACAATGCATCGGTCTAAAACTAACAAAGACACTTGCATTCCCGCTTTGCGCGCGCATTGCATCGGTTGGAAGATATGGCATTACAGGGAGTTACAGCAACTGTTGAAACAAATGCAGCATTTTTATAGGATCCATGTGATCTTGTCTGCCACTAGATGTCACACTTAAAGTCCAGGCATAATTTCTGTATGCGTCTGTGGAATGTGGAGGTCCGTGGACTGTGCGTGATGTAACTATTGTCATGTATACATTCCACGCAGACTGTCCGAGCACCACATTTGCTGTCCGTGCGGACATCTGCGTGTTGACTGCACATGTGCGACAGGCCACTATAGACAGCAATGGACGTCTTACTAGGATCACAAATGAGTGTCTTTCTAGCAAAAATATTGTTCACAGGAAACAAAGTGTGCACATAAAAATTGTTGTTATGAATTTATCTTATTCCAAAGCAAGTTTTTTTATACCGAAATAGCCGATGCGTCCGCATGAAGTATGCTTGGGACAGCCCGAGCGCTCGTCCGCATTGCACAAGGTCACGCATTTGCTAGCATATACTTTCCGCGTCGGCGTAACGTAGAGGTCCACGTACCTCCAAAATTTTCTGTCGTGCGTCAACTGCATATATGTAACAGACGGCCATGGATGTCCTAGTATTACAAAGCTCTTAAATGAGGCTATAAGCATATAAAACATTTATTTCCAGCTAATCTCTTAGTTACACCAATATAGTACTATAGTATAGTAATATAGTATAATACGAGAAACAATATGTGCACATTTATATTGTAGTTATTATTATCAATCATTCCAAAGTATGTTATACAGAAATGGTTGACGCGTCCACGTGAAGTATGCTTGGAACAGCCCGAAAGCTCATCCGAGCTAGCCTAGTGTTGTACGATGCCGTGCATTTGGTCCTATACCCGGGTCTTAAGCATTGCATCTCAGGCCAAAACAAATTTTGTTTGTGGCCATCCATTTTTTCTCAAAACTGAAAACGCACACTTTCTAAAAAGAGGTGCTGTCTAGTAAACGATAAGATACCCTGAGGAAAACAGTGTGACTGTGTAAACGTTGTTTTTTGTTTAATAATCTTCTTGCATCTGAGCTCTACAGTGTGTGGCGTCTATTGACTTTTCCTTGTGTGGCCAAACAAACACATGCAACACACATATGTGATGTCATTCTCTGCTCAGGACACCATAATTTAACAACATGTACAAATGAAATAGTTATTGAATATAAATTAATGTTTAAATATTGATATTTAAAGGTAGAGTCAGTGATAATATGCTAATACACTTTTTGTCAATTTCAGCAAATATCTCCTCACGGTCCACTAGCTGTCATGTTCTGTATGTGCCCTAGATTTTTTTTATATATATATATATATATATGTGTGTGTTCTTTTTTATTTTTATTTTTAAAGTTGTTGAAACATAACACCTTGGTTGCAAATATACCCATGCCATTGTGAATAATAATCAGCCAGACATTAAGAGCTGCAATTTAATTTAAACAAAAATGCAGTTAAATAAAAATGTGAAAGGAACTTCACACTCTCTTCATTTGTGTGATCAGTTCACAAAGATTATTAACATGAAGGCGTAGAGATTATACAGACAACTTTAAATCAGATGAAACAAATATCACAGATATCTCTTAAGTGAGATATTTTCATTATCTAATAGTCTGTATGAGTTTTGAAATAGGAAGTAAGTACAGCTATAGGTCTGAATAACTTTACATTTGTATTACAGTTTGGATTGGAAATCTATCTAAAAACAAACACTATGGATTTTCCAGACAGAGGCAACTTGAGAACAGATAGCCTAGTACTACTGTACGTACTGTACATGCAGTAAAAATGTAGATCGAAGCCGGTTTGTTGAATACCAAGACCGGAAAGATTATTTCACCCAGAACAGCACAGTGTGGATTTATATTGAGGTAATACTACAGTATCAAGTTGGGGGTTTAACAAAAATTCAATATATTTTTTTATTTAGTTACAAAAAATAAAGAACATAGGTCAAAGGTCAATATCGCAACCTGTCTAGAATGCACTGAAGAGCTTGGTGTATTACATAAAAAAATGAAAATGCACAAAAGGTACATAGAATGAGTAAATGGGCTATCTTCCACAGAAAAATACAACAAATAGTTTAAGTGTCACCTGAAAGAGATTACTGTTACTTATTCAACATTTGATGCGATCAAATGACTGATGAGCCTGCATATAATGTGACACGACTTAGCTTAATAGCATGGAAAGGGTTAAGCACATGGCCAGTCTCCACCACTTCCTCCAGCAAATAGTTGAGGAAATGTCAAGGACTTTTACTGAGGACTTGTAGCTCTGAAACACAACCACGGCTCGTGGACGCGTGTGTAATGTGAGTGCACTGTAAATGCAAAGAGAACGGGGTCCATTTGAACTCAGAGTGAGCACTTACAATGTACAGTCGTTCCTTTTAGCACGGCGTTTGAAGCGGCTTGTATAGCAGTCATAATGCCCTAAAATAATCCATTCATACCGGTTGAGGCAATTATGGTCCCTGATGTCTTAACCTATACAACCGCAGGCCAAACCCTGGCCCAGAAGTCACTGCACTCACGGCTGCTCTGGGAAAGACAATGAGATAGGAAATATGTATGAAAGCAATATGGGCTCCTTTCCTGGCAATTAGTGTTGACGGAATCGATGGCCGACTGGATTGGCTTTGTTTTTCTGCGTTGCTCCTGGCCTCGGAGATGATATTGGTATTGGTAGACAAGTCATTTCTGCGAAAATGATATCAGATTTGTTTAGATGTGATCTTCTGGAGGGTCTCTCAAATCCAGTGCTTGTGGTAGAAATGCAGCCTCTCAGATTAAGTGGCTCGGCAGCATGTTCACCTCCATCTTTGGAGACGTTTCAATGACGATACAGGCTGAGACATTGTTAGGAGGGGAGGGCCACTGGTGTCCATTTACCCAGGAGAGAGCCGGTGTAATCCATCAGTTTGGCTGCTGCCCGTTCAACACAGCCGGCCCCAGCTGCCTGCTGCTAACTCTCCCTCTCTCTCTTCCTCTCTCTTACTTTCTCTCTGTCTCTCGTCCCAGGGGAGTTCCTTCATTCCCTGTCTCTCCAGATTACTGAGGTATCTGTGTAAACGCTAAAAGCTTTATGAGATTTTATAATTCATAAAAAGCCCACCTCGCTCCAGATCCTCACATTGAGGAGTGTTGATAACATAAACATGTTTACCATCAGGTGCTGCACACACACCATTGTGGTGTTGACGTTTGGCATTTGAGTTTAGAACGATGGGAAGGAGCTGCATTTCCCCGAACAGCAGTTGTCAGATCTCTTTGGTTTCCCGTACAAGTGATCCCGATCTTGGTTAAAATGTGCTATATTTAGAGCAATTTGTCCCTTTCTAAAAACCTATTCCCCCCTAGTGTCAAAGTGAAAGGTCCACAGAAAAGTAAAAGTGAACAATGCTTTCAGTGTGCGTGCCTGGAAATGAGAGAGACATGTGTATCAGTTTTCGTGTCCATTCAACGATATCACTTTCTGGAACTCTATACGATGTCATGGGACTCTGGGTGGCAAGAAGAAGTCATTTCAGTGTTGGGCAAAATGGTTTCCAAATCTCTGGAGTTTTTTTTTGTTATAAATGTCGTTATACAAAGGTTTTCAATAGTCAGTAAAATAGCTGTTACTATGTTTTCTGTCATTGGGATTAATTCTCATTGTGAAAGCATGTAGGATTTAGGAGTTGATGTTGGTGTTCAGTCTTATTCTAATTAACTTACAATATACTGCATTTTTTATGTAGGCCACACTTTGTTTTATGTGTGTAATAATTTGCTGAGATGTTTTCTGTAGTCAAAGAAAAATATAATATGGGACAAAATCCAATGAATTAAAGTAGTGCACTTGATTCTGACTTTTAATTCGTCCCTGAATTTTCAGTTAGGTAACCTTGCCTCCACAAAAATTAGATAGGAGACTAATGTCCCATACAAGTCAACTTACTATTAGGCCAAGAGAAATGGTCATTCGTGGCATATTAATATTTGATCATTGTGAAATCATTTAAATCTCTCTTTTTAATTAAACTTTTGACAGTCATTTAATGGGGGTTCTGTTATAGGAAATGTGTGTGGGGGAGAATCACATAACTATTTCATTAGTTCCTGGGCTAATTAAAGCATTTTGCATATACACTACAAATAAATTATATAATTCAAACCTGAAGCCTTGAAAAGTTATAAATACCGATTCAGGTTTCACACAATTAATTTAACAAACGAGACATCTAAATTTATGATTTTTGAAATGTTATGTTGTTTTACATGATGTTACAGTATGTATTGGTAATGTAACTATGGATGCAGCGATTAAGCAGTTTCACTATTAACCGGGATTAAAAATGCCACGGTTTTATAACCGTAAAGGCTCAGCTACAGTACACTGAGCGTTTTCTTTCCTTGCTCTCAAAATAGTGACAAGTGCACTTCAATCACTTCAGGAGTGCATGACAAACTGCAAGGAAGATTAAGTTAAGCTAATAGACCAGTATTTACCTTAAAAAGCTACATCATTTAGTTATATTATACCACTGTAACACATATTACAATGATAGGGCCTACCTGAACGCGTATCGCCTCCAGCCACAGTGATGAAAGAAGTAAGGAACTTTAACTTATTCAATCAATCAATCTTTATCAATCAATCTTTATTTATATAGCACTTTTCATACAAATTCATGTAACACAAAGTGCTTCACACTACGTCATTAA